>JAGKTI010001659.1:50032-65637 GCA_018397915.1 Birgus latro
GAGAGAGAGAGAGAGAGAGAGAGAGAGAGAGAGAGAGAGAGAGAGAGAGAGAGAGGCTAATGGGATTTTAGATTAGGTGAAGGATATGGAATGCCAATGATAAGACCTTACACTATTCATGCCAGGAAACCAAATGTCTAACCTAATAGTACAGGGAAAAATAAAGGCCGGAGGAAACAGAAACGTCAAGAGAGGTAGGACAGAAATTAAGAGTACAATAAAGAGAGAAATATGGAAGGCAGAAAGGCCTCTTTCAGTTGCCTCTTACAAGCAGGGATACTGGTGATGAATTCTCCCCTCCCCCCCTCCCCAGGGAGGTATTCTGTATGAGTGTTGTTTGCTGCAGTAAGAGAATGTATTTATGTACATGTATTATATATGACCTTTGTAGAAAATATGTATTATGAGTTCTTGGAGTTAGAGGAAATAAGAATTATCTACCAAAGTTGGTTGGTTAGTCTGACGAAATACTGTATACATACTTTAATAACAATAATTACCATAATGTAATTTAATTACTTTGAACTCAACTGCATTTACCTTGCAGTTCCCATACACATATATGCAATAGCTTTATCAAGAATGATCATAAATACTGCATCATATTTTAATAACTATTTTTACCATAATGTATTTTCATCCTTACTTTGAACTCGACTGCATTTTCCTTGCAGTTCCCATACACATACGAACTGGCATTTTCAAGTCAGCTCTTATATTTAATCTTCTCTAGCATAAAACTGATTTTCCAAAGAACCACATTTTAATAGGTTTATTTTTACTGTAATGTACTTCCATCATTACTATGAACTCAACTGCATTTCCCTTGCAGTTCCTATACACATACATGCACCAGTATTTTCAGGTCTGTTCTTACATTTAATTCTAGCATAAAACAAATTTTCCAGAAAACTACCATATTTACACTTACTTCTACTCAAGTGGAACACTAACATGTTCACATCACCAATTTACTACTCATTTTAAACGTACCAGTAAGATTTTAGCATTTTTCTGCTTTGCTTACTGTCTCGCAATTTCATATTTATTTTCAAGCCATATTGAACGTAACTCTGAATCTCCAAACAGAAGTACAATGCTTAAAACCAATTGTTCTCTAGAGTAATTTCAGAATTGGACTCCCATGAGAGGTGTTGTATGATGATGACTTGTTGGTTGTGGGCAGGGTGAGGGCAGAGGAAAAATTTAGTGGAGATGGAATGGGGTACAAAAGGTTAAGCATGGATAAAACAAAAGTAATGACACCTTAGGAAGATGGCATTACTGCAAGAGGCATGTGGCTATGTGCAGTTTATTAAAAGAATGTAGGGTGCGAAGAAAAATTCCATTTTGTACAGAGTTCGCTATACGATACTGCTGATTTTGGGTGTGTGGTATGTAAAGGAAAGCATACTGGATGAAAAAGACAGGAAATTATTCATATGGCTCAAGTCTCCTGAGTGCGTGGAGGATTCCTCTCTCTCTAGCTAAGGCCAGAGGTAGAAGCAATTATCTTGGAAAGATAATCCCTACTGGTGTGAGTGCAGTCTCATATGGGAGACCAATGAATGAGACACATGCAGTTCAGGAAGATCCCACCTTGGAAAGATGAACAACATGAAGCACGATCTCCACTGATAAAGTGGGGTTGGTGGAGACCCCAAAAGACTATTTTAGTTCTGGGCAATTCTCAGAGTCCAAGCCATCCAATGGGGCAACGTGGTTAACAATGGCGGCACCAGTGGACCCGTAGGAGGAAGTCCAGAAGCCAGCAGACTAGATCTGGTCAGCACCAATGGGCGACGAGCCTTGGGATACAGCAGTCTAATGTAAATCTCTCTCCAGTATTATCCTTTCAGAGTTTAAGTTCACTACGGATGGTGCAGACCTCCTAATACGAGACAAGCCCCTCAGCAAGCCAGAAGCAACAGTAACTACTCAAGTCAAAGAATCAGATCCTGTTGTGACAGGAGAGTCATGTGTAAACGAATAGTGAGCACATCCATGAGAAATGAGATGTGGACAAATAATACCCTACCGTCTTGTTCCAGGTGCAGCGATGCAAACAAACAACCTCAGTGTACCCAAAACGGTCAGTGATCTGTTGACCAAGGGACATTTCCGTATAAAGTATATTTGTACACTCGCGTTTAATGTGTGTTTCTCTACATCTTAAGACGCTCGTGTTGTGTCTGGGATAGATTAATACTGCTCTGCCATTCACCCGAGTTGCGTGGGGCAGTGGTTTGATCCCGATGTGTTGTGACTGAAAGAAATCAAGTTGCTGAGGCTGACGTATGAGGAAATTAACAGCATCTTGACATGATGGGATGCAACAGCACTTCTTAGCCATGTTTGATCGTGACGTACTACATACGCTAAGTTCCTCATACATCACGCGTAAATTAAGGTTTCGTCACCAACATTTTCCATACGGGAAAGGTCAGAGTTGAACAATATTATAACTATGACCAATGGGGACCCTAATGGGAAAATTATTCCTGAGCTACCACATTATGCACTGTCCATTTCAAGAAGCAAAGAACTTCTTTTATACAATTACTGCATTACCTTTTGATTTCGTTGGTATTCATTTTAATGATTTCAATTTTCATAAAATGGTAAAATACTTTAGTCGGAAATCTTAAACGTACAGCCAAACTCATCATGAGAGTGTTTGAAAACCAACAGTTAAAAGCACAGGTGGAACAGCAGAATAATTCATTTACGAATAACCGACAGACGGTGGCAAGACACGTATGCTTAATAGTTAATCCGCAAATTCAATGAGGGTACAATCAACGAAGAAAGGATAATTTTATGAATTTAAGCACTTGTTTGAATAAACCAATATTAGCTCTTTCCTCATTAAATATTAATAAATTTTATTTTTTTGTACATATACTTTCACCGATTTTACTTTCTACATCATCCTCCGAATTGTAGGAATTGCTCTCATTTTGTAATTTATATTCTTTCCACCACAAGTAACTCAAAGCAGTGAAGAAAAATAATATTTATAAATTCATCTGTTCCCAGCTACCTTCCATTCGTTATGATGCAGCTATCCTAAAAATCAACAGAAAATTTATGGCATTAAGCGACATTCGTGAACAGAAAATACTCAAAATTTGCTCACGGATCTTACACCACCAACATGAAACCAAAGTCAGTATTTCAACACTACTAACCTTTGAGGTATGAACATTCACAGAAAATTTCCTTTGATTCAATCAGTTAATTATTTAATCTCATCTATCCCTAAACCTCTCTAGTAATCTGTCCAGATACTCTCACTTCCAATTAATCCTCGGTCGCCTATCATCCACCCTTCCCTAATCCTCAACCTCTTCCTACCATTCTTTCTAGTTCACTCTCTCAACCATTCCCTAGTCGTCTGTTCCATCCAATCCTTCCCTCATCTTCTCTTCATCCTACTTACATTCAATATCATTGGAACCCACTTCCTCAAAACAGTTTTCCCTCAAAGAACTTCCCCAAAACAGTTTTCCCTCAAAGTTCAAGTCCAACTGTTACAGACTTTTTTTTTTTTTAATAAATGAAGGACACCTGTTATCTGGTGTATGGATTATTTTTTAAATTTTTTTTTTTTCCATTTTTTGCATTTTTTAAAAAAAAAAAAGCCTATGCATAGTCCTGTAATATCCGATCAATACCTGTCCAAACTTCTCTCCCCACCAGCAGTCCACTGGGCTGGTTTCAAACTACAACTCCTACTACAACCATTCACATAGGGGTCTTTCTTCATGCTGACAAATCTCTCTCGATTAATCCTCCCTAATTCTCTATCTCCTCCTACCTCTCTTTGTACACTTTCACTCCAAATCATACCTTAGTCGTCTATCCCATCCTATCCTTCCCACATCCTCTCTTCCTTCTACCATGTTATCCAGGCTGAGCCATGTCACATCCAGTCAATCTCTGCCCAAACTTAATCATTCTCCCTACCAGTCGAAGTTTCAAAGACTCCTGCTACTAACTTCCATAATTCTATACGAGATTTATCATTATGTCGACAAATTTCTCTGTAGTTTAAGCATCCCTAATCCTGTCTCTCCCTATCATTCTTTCTAGTTCACTCCCACTCCCTAGTGGTCTATTCCATCCTATTATTCCATCATTCTCCAACTCCTATCCAATCCATGCTGAGCCCTGTCACATCCAATCAATCTCTGCCCACTGGGTAGGTACTGTACTCCTACTACAATCATCCACAACTCTTTACGGGGCCTTTCTTCCTTCTAACAAATTTCTCTCGACTAGGCTTAATCCTCCATCTCTCCATACCACTCTTTCTTCACTCCTAATAATTCCTTAGTTGTGTATTCCGTCCTATCCTTCCTCCATCCTCTCTCCCTGGTGCTTCAGGTCAGTCCATGCAGAGCCCTGTCCCATCCAATCAATCTCTGCCCACACTGTCTCTACCAGTAGTCCACCGGGTTGGTTTCAGACTAATACCTTCAACAATTCTTTCAGAGCAACAATTCTTTCAGAGGTCTTTCATCCTCCTGACAAATTTTTCTCTCTCTGTCTCTTGACTAAACCTTCGTATTTCACTGTTATGACCATTTCTTCCTCTCATATCTCCAGACACTCATTCCAGCACATTCTATGAGTTCTTCCTCCTAACAAATTTCTCTCTCTACTAAACCTTCCTCTTTTCCTATCACGACCATTTCTTCTTGTCCTATCAACAGACACTCATTCCTGTACACATGACACTTACAGGACAGGAAAATAAAGGACTAAAGTACAGCACTCCTAAAATATGCCAGAATTGTCCCGAGGATGAAAAACAGTAGATACCCGATAAGAATAGGTTAGGTTAGGCTACGGTTAGTTAGGTTAGAGTAAGCCTGGTTAGTTTAGACTACAAATTAGGTGTTATTCAACTACATACTAGTATCCTAATCATATAAAGTGTCTACTGTTTTCCATCCCTAGACAGTCCTTTCATATTATAGTACGGGCATATTCGTCCTTGTCCTGAGTGTCACGGTTTTTTTTTCCTTAGCCCTTTCAACCAATCACTTCAGACCAATCTTTCTGATCTCCCACCTAATTTTTTTTACTCTTCCTATCAGTCATTCTCTCCAGACCAATCAGTGGTCTCCCAACACCTCCTACCAATCAATTCTGATCAATCACATCCTCCAGACCAATCTGTGGTCTCCCAACTCCTACCGATCAATTTCGATCAATCACATCTCCAGACCATACTGTAGTCTTCCAACACCTACCAATCCATTTCGATCAATCATATCCTCCAGACCAATCTGTGGTCTCCCAACACCTCCTACCAATCCATTTCGATCAATCATTTCCTCCAGACCATCCTGTGGTCTCCCAACAAATACCAATAAATTTCGATCAATCATTTCCTCCAGACAAATCCGTGGTCTCCCAACTAAACTTTCAACTCTTACCAATCAATCATTTCCTCCAGACCAACCTTTCTGGTCTCTCAACTAATATTTCCCAACTCATATTACCAATCACTCCAAACCAATCATTTTGGTCAACAGACAAATTTCTCTTCCTACCAATCATTCCTTGGGACTAATCCTTCTGCTCTGCCACTAATCTCGACTTCTTATTAGTCACTCCAGACCAATTTTCTGGTCTCCCAATTATCTCATTTCCTACCATCACGCTGGCCTTCCAAATAATTTTTCTTGACTCATACCAATCACTCCAGACCTATGCTTCTGGTCTCCCAACTCATTTCTCTTGGCTTTTCCTATCACTTCATCTCTTTCAATCTAGATCAGTCTTTCTGGTCTCCCAACTGTTCACTTCCTAACAATCACTCCAGACCAATCTTTCTGTTCTCCCACCTAATTTCTTTATACTCTTCCTATCAATCATTCCCTCCAGACCAATCTGTGGTCTCCCAACTAATCTCTCAACTACAACCAATTTCAATTATATAGTCCAACCAATCAGTGGTCTCCCAACACCCCCTACCAATTAATTTCAATCACATCCTCCAGACCAATCTGGTCTCCCAACACCTACCAATCAATTTCAATCAGTCATCCTCCAGACCAATCTCTGGTCTCCCAACTCCTACCAAAAAACTTCAATCAATTATTTCCTCCAGACCAATCTGTGCTCTCCCAACACCTACCAATCAATTTCGATCAATCATATCCTCCAGACCAATCCGTGGTCTCCCTGCTAAACTCAACCCTTACTACCAATCAATTTCGATCAATTATTTCCACCACACAAATCTTTCTGGTCTCCCAATTATTATTTCTTAACTCTTACTACCAATCATTCCCTGAAGACCAATCTGGTCTTCCAACTAGTCTCTCCCTCCAGACATATCTACCTGGTCTCCCAACAAATATTTCTTAACTCTTACTACCAATCATTCCCTCCAGACCAATCTGTGGTCTCCCAATTAACCTCTCAACTCCTACCAATGTATTTCGATCAATCATATCCTCCAGACCAATCTGTGGTCTCCCAACTCCTACCAACTTCGATCAATTATTTCCTCCAGACCAATCTGTGGTCTCTCTACAACTGTCACCAATCAATTTCGATCAATCATAACCTCCAGACCAATCTGTGGTCTCCCAACTCCTCGTACCAGTCAATTACGATCAATCATCCTCCAGACCAATCTGTGGTCTCCCAACTCCTACCAATCAATTTCGATCAATCATATCCTCCAGACCAATCTGTGGTCTCCCAAGACCTATCAATCATATTTTCCAGACCAATCTGCGGTCTCCCAACTCCAATTTCGATCAATCATATCCTCCAGACCAATCTGTGGTCTCCCAACTCCTCCTACCAATTTCGATCAATCATATCCTCCAGACCAATCTGTGCTCTCCCAACACCTATCAATCAATTTTGATCAATCATATCCTCCAGACCAATCTGTGGTCTCCCTGCTAAACTCAACTCTTACTACCAATCAATTTCGATCAATTATTTCCACCAGACAAATCTTTCTGGTCTCCCAATTAGTATTTCTTAACTCTTACTACCAATCATTCCCTGAAGACCAATATGGTCTTCCAACTAGTCTCTTATCCCCTATCAATTATTTCCTCCGGACAAATCTATCTGGTTTCCCAACAAATATTTCTTAACTCTTACTACCAATCATTCCCTCCAGACCAATCTGTGGCCTCCCAATTAACCTCTCAACTCCTACCAATGTATTTCGATTAATCATATCGTCCAGACAAATCTGTGGTCTCTCAACTCCTACCAATTTCGATCATTTCCTCCAGACCAATCTGTGGTCTCCCAACTCCTCCTACCAATCAATTTCGATCAATTATATCCTCCAGACCAACCTGTGGTCTCCCAAGACCTCCTACCAATATCTTCCAGACCAATCTGTGGTCTCCCAACTCCTACCAATAAATTTCGATCAATCATTTCCTCCAGACCAATCTGGTCTCCCGACTCCTACCAATCAATTTCGATCAATCATATCCTCCAGACCAATCTGTGTTCTCCCTACTAAACTCAACTTACTACCAATCAATTTTGATCAATTATTTCCACCAGACAAATCTTTCTGGTCTCCCAATTAGTATTTCTTAACTCTTACTACCAATCATTCCCTGAAGACCAATTTGGTCTTTCAATTAGTCTCTTAACCCCAATCATTCATTCCCTCCTGACAAATCTATCTGGTTTCCCAACAAATATTTCTTAACTTACTAATTCCCTCCAGACCAATCTGTGGTCTCCCAATTAACCTCTCAACTCCTACCAATGTATTTCGATCAATCATATCCTCCACACCAATCTGTAGTCTCCCAACTCCTACCAATCAATTTCGATCAATCATATCCTCCAGACCAATCTGTGGTCTCCCAACTCCTACCAATCAATTTTGATAAATCATATCCTCCAGACCAATCTGTGGTCTCCCAGCTCCTCCTACCAATCAATTTTGATCAATCATATCCTCCAGACCAATCTGTGGTCTCCCTACTAAACTAAACTCTTACTACCAATCAATTTCGATCAATCATTTCCTCCAGGCCAATCTGTGGTCTCCCAAGTAAACTCAACTCCTCTTATCGATCAATCATTTCCTCCAGACCAATCTTCCTGGTCTCCAAACAACTCCTCTTACATATTAATCATTTCCTCCAGACAAATCTTCCTGATCTCCCAACTAATATTTCCCAACTCTTATCAATCTCTCCAGACCAATCATTTTGGTCTTCCGACTAATATTTCTTGACTCTTCCTACCGATCACTCCTTGAGACTAATCCTTCTGGTCAATCTCGACTTTACTAATCATTCCAGACCAATTATTTGGTCACCTTTTCACTTCCTACCAATCACGCTGGCCTTCCAATAATTTTTCTTTACTCATACCAATCACTCCAGACCAATGTTTCTGGTCTTCCATTCTTCTTGGCTTCTGTCATTTCACCCCTATCAATCTAGACCAATCTTTCTGGTCTCCCAACTGACTTCGCCTAACAATCACTCCAGACCAATCTTTCTGGTCTCCCATCAAAAAATTTTTTTACTTTATCAATCATTCCCCCCAGATCAGTCTGTGGTCTCAACTAATCTCTCACCTACTCCTACCAATTTCAATCAATCATATCCTCCAGACCAATCTGTGGTCTCCCAAAATCTCGTACCATTCAATTTCAGTCAATCATGTCCTCCAGACCAATCTGGTCTCCCAACTCCTCCTACCAATGAATTTAGATTAATCATATCCTCAAGACCAATCTGTGGTCTCCCAACTCCTCCTACCAATCAATTTCGATCAATCATTTCCTCTGCACAAATCTGGTCTCTCAACTCCTACCAAACAATTTCGATCAATCATTTCCTCCAGACCAATCATTCCGGTCTTCCAACTAATATTTCTTAACTCTTGCTACTAATCACTCCCTCCAGACCAATCTCTGGTCTCCTAACTATCCTCTCGACTCCCAACATCAATCACGACCAATAATTTCCTCCAGACCAATCTTTCTGGTCTCCCAACTAATGTCTCCATTCATATTCATCAATCTCAACCAATCATTTTCTCTACCCCAATCTTTGGTCTCAATCTACCTTGACTTTTCCTATCAATCATACTCGAGATTAATCCATCTAGTCTGCGAGCCTAACTCTTGACTCTTCCTCACCAGTCACTCCAGACCGACGATCTGGTCTCCCAACTTATTTTTCCTTGACTTCCTACCAACCATATTGGCCTCCCAACTATTTCTTGATTTCATACTGATCACCCTAGACCAATCCTTTCAGGTCTTCCATCTAATCAGTTCTTGACTTCATACCAATCACCCCAAACCAATCCTTTCAGGTCTCCAACCTAATCCTTTCTTGACTTCATACCAATCACCCCAGACCTATCCTTTCAGGTCTCCCACCTAATCCTTTCTTGACTTCATACCAATCATTCTGGACCAATCCTTTCAGGTCTCCCACCTAATCCTTTCTTGACTTCATATCAATCACACCAGACCAATCCTTTCAGGTCTCCCACCTAAACCTTTGACTTCATACAAATCCTTTCGGGTCTCCCACCTAATCCTTTCTTGACTTCGCACTAATCATCCTAGACCAATCTTTTTAGGTCTCCCACCTAATCCTTTCCTGACTCCATACCAATCATTCTAGACCAATCCTTTCAGGTCTCCCACCTAATCCTTTCCTGACTTCATACCAATCACCCTAGACCAATCCTTTCATGTCTGCCACCTAATCCTTTCTTGACTTCATACCCATCATCCTAGACCAATCCTTCCAGGTTTCCCACCTAATCCTGTCTTGACTTCCTAACATTCATTACTGCACAGATCCTGGCCTGCCAACGAATGTCTTTGTACCTTTCCAATCACTCGACCAATTTCTGGTCTCCCAACATTTTTATTCTGGACTTCCTACAAATATCAAGACCAATCACTCTAGCATTTCCAACTAATCTTTCGAGACTCCCTAACAGTCGTCTGATCCAGACTAACCATTCTTGATTCAAGGCTGTCACTAAATCTCAGATTTTGGTAGTACTGACTTCCTGATCCTTTAATTTGGAAGTCACAGCTTAACATTCTGGATATCATCGTATTACTGCCGAAGAGATATACGTGCCAAAAGCATATCCGTAAACCACTTCAAGCGGCCCGAGCGGTAGTCAACGGATGTGATAACGAAAATTTATGGTACATGTGGGCCCAATATTACACAATGAACTGGTCATTTTAAACAGCGTGGTATGGCCGGCGATCTGATATTAGGCGTATTCTCAGAAATCTGGGAGTCACTGGGACTTCATTATGAAATTGATCGTACGGCTGCATTTTTTGGACGTAATAAATGGTCCTACCTCCACTAAGACTCCCTGTTGATTCATACCAATCACTCCAAACCAATCATTCTGGTCTCCCAAATATCTCTTGACTTCCTACCAATCACTCCAGACCAATCTCTGGCCTCCCAGATAATTTCTTGACTTCCTAACAAACACTCCAGACCAATCTCTCTGGTCTCCCAAATAATATCTTGACTCCAGAATAATTTTTGTGGTCTCCAAACTGAGCTTTCTTAACTTCCTACCAGTCACTCCAGACAAATTTTTCTGGTCCCTGCAACTAATCTTTGACTTCTGTCTACCGATCTTTCAAGACCAATCACACCCTCCAGATCAAACTTTTTGGTCTCCCAAATAATACCTCAATTTTTCCTATCACTCCGGTCTCCCAACTATTTTTTTTCCTTAACTTCCTGCCAATCACTTACTTCAGACCAATCTTTCAGGTCTCCCAACAAATCACTACTGACTTCCCACCAATCACTCCAGACCAAGCTTTCTGGTCTCCCAACAAATTGCTATTGACTACCTACCAGTCACACCAGGCTTACTTTCTAGTCTCATTTAATCTTTCTCATTAACAGCTTCCTTGACCTACCAATAAATCCAGACCAATCTTTCTGGTCTCCCAACTAATTTTTTACTTTCCTTCCTACCGATCTTTCAAGACCAATCATGCCCTCCAGACCAATCTTTCTGGTCTCCCAACATATCACCATTGACTTCCTACCAATCACTCCAGACCAATCTTTCTGGTCTCAACTAAATAGCCAATCATTCAATCTCTCCCAACCGGTCACTATGCTCGCTGCCATCAGGCTGCTCTCTCTCCAACTCACTACACTCGTTTACCGTATCTCATCGTTAGTCTAATTTCAGCTGCTCCATCTCATCTATAATTCTAGCTCTTCATAAGGTTCCTATTACTCAACTGCTTCACTAAACTGAAATTAATTTCTCGTAAGGTTAGTATCATTCATCTGCTTCACCTAATCTGTAGTTTTAATTTCTTACGTGTGCCAACTGCCAAATTTTACGATCACTCAAATTTCTCATAGGGGTGCCAATCGCAACACTTGACAATCATTTAAATGCTTCACTCTATCTGTATATTTTTGTCTTGCCAGTCGCCAGATTTTAAAATCACTCAACCGCTCCACATCCTCTGTAATTATTTCTCATACGGATGCCCACTCGTCATATTTTACATTTTACTACTTCAAATTATGTATGAACACTGGATATAAGAGCTTCATAACTTGACGCATAATGAACAATTTGAGACCTTGAAAACGTGATGTGCAATGGATAATGAACAACAGATCCCGCTGGGGCTGGTATGAAATAATTCACGATCAAGCACATGTGACCCAGGTGATGGTTTTCATGATGGCCACAGTGAATGTTGGCTTTAAAAGACGCATAAATCACAAATTTTTTGCTAGTGCTTTTATGGTAATCATATAAATATTCACACCAAGAGTACTCGTACTGATTCGCCAGAAATACTTTTGAGCTTCAATTTTCAGTCGACTTATCTGCAAAATTAGTTTCTCAAGGGTTATAATTCACCTGATCTGTAATTTTAGTTTGTCATAATATTAGGTCACTTACGTTACACGTGATTTTCAGTTTCTTATTAGGTCAGTATCACTTATCTGATTTGTATACCTTTCTCATAAGGATATAATCGTTCTACTGCTTCACCTATCTAATTTTAGCTTTTTGAAAGGTTCCTATCATTCAAATGTTACACCTTATCAGTAATTTACAGGTATATGTACTAGTGAACACATCTTTTAACCATATCAGAAACTCACCATAAAAATCTTATCAAAAGATCATATAATGTCCCTTTCAATGGACTGAAATGCAAATTAATTTTTAACCTGGCTTAGTTATAAGCATTAGGCAGTTGTATAACATAATAAAATGAACAAGCAATCCTATACAAATTGGGGGAATTTATAAGTACAGGACACCTAAAGTAACCTAACTGTCGGTGCTAACTGGCCTCATCTAGGCTGAGCCAGTTTTTACTTACCACGACTAAAATAATAATAACGTTATAGGCATTACATACCCTACCAGAACTCCTGTCCTCTAAAGGCCGAATATTGATAAGCAAAATCTAGTTTTCAGATTATCAATAATAAAATAATAACCAAAAATGCATACATATATCACATGTAGTCAGCAATTAAGAACTGCACCCCAACGGTTCAATGAACTTTACAAGAACCCTCTCAAAGGTGGATCTTTACCCCTGCATCTCAAACACAACAGCCTGTACTGAACTATTTTATATAACATCAACTGAAACAAAATATCAAGTATATTTGCTTCATTATAGGGTGCTCCATGCATCATAATGCCTTACCCATATTTCAGCGTTAAGTACGTTTGGTGGTACAAGAAAGGAACGTGCTGGCAACAATGTAACTGCTGCTCAGTTCCAAAAACGTTCCCATGCTTCCTCCCTATACACCAAAAGGAGGATGGACTGCAGGAAAAGGAAAACTTTAGCCTGCAGTACACAAAGTTCACATCTTCATGAGACTGAGCCCACAAGTACAGCCGGGGGTGAGGTATCTTCATTGCTGACTGCAACATGTCTATCTTGAAGAATAATTAACCATGCAAAAAGTTAACCCAAAAACTGCAGCATGTGTTCCAATTCAAACCAAGGTAAGTCAAATTACTGTCAAGAAATGAAAGATATGCTAAGCCTTATTTATATCAATTTAGGGCATTATATATACATATATATATATAGTTAGTGTATATATATACTGCATATATAAATTTGTCAACATGAATTTAAACTGATGATATGGCATTAATGTTTTAATTTATTTACAGCTAATGGCACTATAGGCTACACGTACTTATTACATGGCTTTGTAATAATCATTATATTACATTCCAAAACTTTCCATATCTAGTTTCTGATCCAAACATTTTTAATCATTGTACTCCATTACAGCAAATAAGAGCCTATTACTAAGCCATGCACTGGACATGTAGTTCTGAGGGCACTCCATCTGAACCAGCAACTAGTTTTCAGAAGGGTAGGAAGCTTTACATATCTCTTAAACATATCCAAACCCAAGGATGAGGCAAGGTAGGGTCTCACCATCCAAACTCTTTTTCCACTTAAGGATGTGGTAAGGTAGGGTCCTGAGAGCAAATTCCTAACCACTACATAAATAGATTAAGTGGTATGTACATGTGGCTTGCAGTTTGTGAGTTAATAATTCAAAACCACTCACCACGGGCAACACCATCCTACGTAAGCTCCAACAGGACGATAGTCGTAGCATATACCAGGGACAACATCAGTAAACTTCAACGGGATGAAAATAGTAGCATACCTCACCTGGAAGACAAAACCAAACATAGTTCGATGTTCCCAAACTTAAAAACCACTGTATAGACATTTTCAATTACCTAAACAAAATACTGTACAATAAGTGAGAATTAATGAGCTACTACTAATTAATATTATGCAGTAACAGAGAACACAGTATTGCAGTTCACAAAAATTAAACATTTTACATCACCCCTTATGGGATTTAGGTGTCTGGCTAGACAGGTAGATATAAATTAAGAACAATTTTAAACATACAGTAGTTGGTGTCAACAGCTGTATAAACATTTAAATATTTATATATACACATTAAGGGACTGAACAGGGAGGCTGCCAGGGATCGAGCAGCGTGGAGAGCCGCCATTAGATGACCAAGGCCGACGCATGCAAGCATGTTGGAGCCTTCAAAAACAAAACGAAACGAAACACATTAACATGCAAATACAGCGATGATAAAGATTTTGCAATGTCCCATTCTTAGAAAGTAAATCTGCATTTTTACTCAGCATCCCCCACATGTATATCCTACTAATGCAAATTGTCTATATGGAAGGGAATGTTAAATCACAATGTAAAATAAACCGCCAAAAACTATCCTCTTTTATATTAATGCAAGCTAGCCCAGTAATAAAAATATAACAAAGGAGAATTACGGCAAACAATGTAAAATGCTGTAATCTTCCTACTGTACTGCTGAAAGCAGGATTACCACACCTGTGCTATCCTCTCCGTAAGCAAGGGACGTCTGGGCCATCTCCCGGAACCTCCACCGTGGACCATTCTAGAATGCTCTCACAGAATAGGAGGTATGATCACTAGCTGAGGGACTCCCACGGTTGTTGTGCTCATCACTCCTGCAATAAAACCCATTAAAATCGTCCTAAAATCACTATCATCATCATATCACTATCAACACTATCACCAATTCCAATATCAGGAACACCATATCACTATCACCATCCTGACCTCTTTACCCACTCAGAGAATAGGCAAAATCATCAAAGCAATCAGAAAAACACGAGGGAAAACTAAACGTACCAATGAAATGAACTATACACACACACTTCAAGCCTCTGGAATTCCAACTCCAACCCACAGGCATAATCCTACTAACACAAATACTTATCATAAATTATAAAATGGTTCAACAGTAAATATATAAATATTAAGAGCATATCAAAATCACGTGTGAAAAAATACACATACTGTACAACGGCTGCTTCTGATAGTCAATGTTCATTCATTACTTAAGCACACTTATTTTAGGCTGGGTAGCAGCTTCAAATTTAACTTTTAAATTAGTAGTCTTCAAATACACCGTCATAATATTAAGTTCAGATAATCATCTGGAACAATACTAAATGCATTTAGATCATGATTATAGCCATTATTATCAAGAAAACATCACTTGAAACTAGTTAATCTGAAATCTAGCAAACCTAACCACCCACATGGGCAATGCTGCTTTCAATACTGTAATTATTAGTTCCAGTTTACTTCAGCCAAGTTCAGAAGTGCCTCTGACAAATGGGGCCAAATTCACTATACTCTTTCCACTTTAGTGAACCTAAACAGCCATCTCTCCAAATTTTAATGTTAAATTACAAGAGGTTAATACCATATTACTGTACAATGCTAGCAATTAAACTGCTGTGGAATGCAGAACCATGAGGGAGAAAAAACAAAAAAAATTACTGAACATATCATCAGCAAGTGAACAAAAATCTTGGCAAAGTTAAGGTTAATAGTTTCTTATGCAGCGGGAACGCATCACTTTACAGCTTGGCCATCTACTATGCTGTAAAGGGTGACCTTTCAGTTACTCATTGTCGGAATACATACCTAAATACTGTCCTCAAATGTCTACAGGCTCTCCCATAGGAGA
>JAGKTI010001660.1:0-20106 GCA_018397915.1 Birgus latro
GGCAGATATTTCCACATCTTGCTGTGTTTTTTCTGCCCCTCTCATGAATCCCTCGAAGTTAGAATCGTCACTGGGGTCACCAGAATGAAAAAGGTTAGGGATGCTAGGATCGCTGGCTGCTTGGGGAGTGGTGGCAGGACGGCTGGTCGATGGGGCAGGGTCTCTTGGGGTTCTCATGAATTTTGTGATTAGAAACTGCTTCCTCTTGTTAACCCCATCTCTGTGGAGGTCAGCATAAAAGCGAAGCGGCCGAGAATTAACGATGCATATCCTGGCGAATATTCTCACTGTCATTGACCAGTTGAAAAAAAAACATCGTGAACAATGAATGTGATCAATTTAGGGGCTCAGGAAGCATGCCACGGTGTTGACAGGGCCCTTCGTTTTTATGTTGACCTACACAGAGATGGGGTTAACAAGAGGAAGCAGTCTCTAATCACAAAATTCATGAGAACCCCAAGAGGCCCTGCTCCATCGACCAGCCATCCTGCCACCCCTCCCCAAGCAGCCAGTGATCCTAGCATCCCTAACCAAACATTCTGGTGACCCCAGTGACGATTCTGACTTCGAGGGATTCATGAGAGAGGCAGAAAAAACACAGCAAGATGTGGAAATATCTGCCGACAGTAATAGTGATGACTTAGGCCCCACGGGGCCACAGTAGCCAAGCCTCGCCCCGCCACCAGTCCCATACACCATGCCAATCTTCACATCAGTGTAAATGCATTTTTTTTTTTTCAATGTTTCTTACCTAAGATGTTTTCTCATTAATATCACTGTACAGTATATCAGTTTGTGTTTGTTTCATGTATCATCATAAAATTAAGAGGTAGAGTCGAGAGAAAGAGTGGGAAAAAGTGTTTACCTTGGGGTGATGTCGACCAATTTGCCTTTAATTCATATATTTAATTGATTGAATTTTACGAATTTGATTTTGCAAGGGTTTTTGTCGACCATATTCTCGCAAAATTGGAGGAAGTACTATAGCTCAAGGTCTAACAAAAAATCTATAACCTGACAATCACACTTTTATGTACTGTTTAGTATTCACTCACATACCATCTGTTCTTCAGGTATGCATTCACTAAACTTTTTGTGACTTTACAATTATTCCAGCATAAATACAACCATAACATACACAGTGAAGTTGCAAACTACTGGGTAACTCCATTCCGAGACTGTACAACACACTGTACTCTACACAGATATTACCTATGAAGAATGAATTTCACTCTTGACTCCTACCAATGATTCCTTCTGGAGGGATGATGTCTCCTTATTGTCTTTAGTATTGGAAAGTGTTATCTTGTTCATAAGTTTTTCTGTTCCTAGTGGTACCACATCACACACAAGACACATATCTACATAAGCTGTGACTTCATTATACCTATTTCAATACTTATTACAGTACATCAGGTGAGAAAATTTTTGACTAACTTTCAATCACACATCTAATTATGCATGAAAACTGAGTTTATATGACAACAACTGTAATACAAACATTACCTTGCTTACAAAACACATAATTACAGTAATACTGTATAGTGTAGGTACTAGGCACCTATTAGTTCATAACTAGCTACTTACTTTTCAACATAAAGATGTCAGATTCCTATTATTCTTGTTGCTAGTAGACAATTTAATTCAGCTTGGGAGAATTACATAGCAGTTAAATGGTTAATGAAACCTATTTCTAACTTTTCCAATGAATTAAATTACTGTACTTGTATCTCCTGAGCTCAATAAAACTGTCCAGGAAAAAAAAAAATGCAATGGTACATGGGTTAATGGTATGCCATTAAGAATTATTGTTCATTAACCTCCTTAGAATGTGAAACTACCGCTGCCTTACCATAGTGGCTTCAATATAATAGGAAGCTCCACTGAATCCTACACAAACATCCCTTAATTCCCTTCCTATCCACCCCCCTTCCCCCAGAAAAGAAGGATGGTTGACTGCAGAAGGGCAACTTCAGCCTACGATCCACCAGGCTTCCTTTCACATGAGCCTAGGGCCACAATAACAACAAGAACAACAACAACAGCCTCCTCAGGCACTACAATGCTACAACATATGTCATATTATCGCATGGCATGAGAGGAATGCCATATCACTGAAAACATTCACAAAAATTTTCGTTTTTAGTTGACTTGCATCAGTTTTTTAGTGTCAGCATTCTTTCAAAGCAAGTGGGAAGTTTCCTCACAACACCTACAAACTGGAGAACATGGTTAAGCAGTATCTCAGTTACTCACCTGCTTTTTATCATTTACAGTACCTGAAAACCATTAGGAGTTATATCATTCCAAAATTAATGCTGGAAAACTCGTATATTTCCCCCATTTTGATTAGAAATCTATCTGTACCAGGCATGAAGGTTGTGAAATTGTGAGGCAAACATTAATGGAAAAAAAAAAAATGCTAGACAGTGTATCCCCTGTACATGTATGTGAGGAAAATAATAATGGGGCTGTGTGTGAGAGAAAGTTAACTGGAGCACTGACATAAGACTAACTGCACAGAACACTAACTGCTGCACCTTTTCTGTTATTTAAACTATCTGATGATGGACTTTTAAACATTATTCTTGCTGGCTGTAGACATTTTTATTCAGCTTTTGGAAGAATTCTACTGGTGAAGGTCAAATGAAGGTATATCCAGCCTCTCCAATTCAAAATGTCAATCCAAAAAATCAAATTATTTGGAGATAGTAAGGATGAACTGAAAAATACATCATCAAACTGAAGGGGTTAACATAATGGACCAATTTTCACTGTGCAGTGACCCTCAGCATCTTGTTTTTGTACCAAGGAACTTAATTCCTTAAACTTGAATCAGATGACATTAGTTTATTCCTACTACTGCCAGATGAATCAGATGACATCAGTTTTTTCCTACTACAGCCAGATGATTTTAATCAGTTTGGAGGACTTATGAGGTTTATGAAGCCTATATCTCACCCTTCAACTTAAAGTCTCTTCTGAGCTGAGTAAAACTATCTGAGAGCAACAAGATATAAATATGGTATCTGTCCTTGATTTGAAAGGATTAAAACCTACTGCAGGAATACACTTTATTAATGTATGCTTATAGAGTACAGTACCACTGTAATCAAATGCTTGTCAACACTTCCCTGTTAAATGTGGCAGTGGGAGGTGTTATGTGAAAATATTTTATGTGATATCAATATGAAGCACATGAGAAATGTGTATCGAATGAAAGGAAGAATACTTTGATTTCCGGGGAGAAATGAGATACGTGGGTGGCAGGATAATGCCAGCAGGGGATTGCTTGCAAGTTTTTGCATGCGACAGTACCTATACTGGTAAGTGCTAGAAAGGTTATCTGTATCCTGCAGTGACCTCATTCCTTTCCATTGTACATACAGTAAGTTCCAGTAAATTTACTTACAGTAAGGTCCTTTATATATGGTAAGGTCCAGTAATTGTAAGAAGTGCTATGGTGTTTGAGAAAGATGCCTTCATGTGGTGGCACTGATACAACCACGGTGCTCTGCTGCCTGTCCTTCAACTCCCTTCCCTATCCCTTGAATGGAGGATGGTGAGCAGCTGGTGGGTTACTTCAGCATGCAGTCCACTGGGTTCACATTCAGATGTGGATAGGGATGCAACTACTACCATTACTACTACTACTGCTACTGTACTACTACTACTACTGTGTATTACTACTACAGTACTATAGTCATCCCTCCCTATGCACAGTCTGCTGTTGTCAGTTATTCATAGGTTAATAAACAATCTCAAAATACACTAGTTTTAGATGTATTTTGGCATGATTCAACAACCTGCTCTACTAGAGCAGCTGGAAATTACTTTAAAGTTGACTCTAATGTCTGGTGAGGCCTTGATGCATTACAAAATGTTTTTTAAGCAATCACATGCTGTACAGTATTCACACATGATATGTGGGATCAGCATACACATCCTTACATGTACTATCAAGACAACTGTATGATCCACAACTGGATCAAACCAGTTCTCATATCTGCCTGGGCTGTGGGATATTTCAATCACCTGTGCAGTGATGTCACTGCTGCCATGATGTTTCAACAATCCTCTGCATGTCCTTCTACCCTGACCTGAGAACCACACACGGAGAGATGACTGTGGTGATAAAATATGGTAACAAATTAAGATGAGGAAGATTCTGCCTCATGTTTACCTGTCTTCACCACACCCGCCCTCTAATCCACTGACTGTTGTGACAGAAGTCACCCATCACTTGCCACGGGAAGGATTTGGAGAATTTACAAGCAAGAGGATGCTGGAGCTACTAGAAGACACCAGTGACTTGTCAACAATTATATCATCACCCAAGTTCAGGAGGAGGAGGCAGTAAAGGCTCAACAAGCATTTCAGCGCGCCAAGGGACAGCCTGCCTCAGTGCACGACCTGTCACACCAGCCTCTGTATAGTGTACTCCACATGGCTGATAAGATTATGGATGAGCTAATGAAAATCTTCAACCTCTCTTGCTGTTTGTAGTTAAGTGACCACATTGCTGTTTGTAGTTAAGTGACCACATTGCTGTTTGTAGTTAAATGACCACACTGATGGGATTTTTCACCCAGTGCAATGTAAACTCTATGAGATTATCACCAAGTGATTACAGCATCGCCTCATCTCCTACCTTCCACCTGTAGCCCAATCAGCTATCCTCTCCTCACTTTCCTGTCTCACCTTGTCTACCCAACCTGCCCTGCATGCTTTACCATCCTTGCCAGGGACCACCACATCACTTGCTGCAGACCCCTAAGATGGCAATGCCAGTGATTTTGGGACATATGAAACTAGTGACTTGCACCAACAGTGAGCAGTTGGAGACAAGTCTCATCCTCAACTCTTCAGCATCAAATCCCTCCCCCCTTGTTCAACAAGCCAGCTGTCACTGTCTATTACGGTGAGATATTTTCCACTTATTAGGTCTCCACACCAAAGTGTGAAGAGCTGCACTATTTCCCATTTCTTTCTTCCAAATGCTTTTTCAGCCAGTTCACTTTAAACTTGGCACAACTGTTCCTTAGACCAATAACCCTAGATGCCTTTGTGTGTGTGTGGGGGGGGTACCTGGGGGTGCTCACCATCCACTCACTCAATGAAGTGTTGATCTTGAGCGACTGCCCTTTCCTCTCTTCCTTCCTCTTCTGTCTTTCTTTCCTTCTTTCTTTCCTCTTCCTTCTGTCTACAGGTGACTACATTAAGTGGCAAGCCAAATGGTTTCTTGTACACAAGAAAACCATTTACTATACTGGGTGGTAACCACATAACCAAATTATGGCACCTTGTGGTTTAGCGGGTAATTAAGGCGCTCCAGCCGGACTGAGCCTGTGTAGGTTTATATCCAAAGGGTGATTGGTGTTTATTGCTCAAGTAATGCCACTTAGGGATGAGTGAGGCTGGTCACTCTCATGTTAAATGTCAGGATCAACTTGCCCAGCCCAGGGCTCCTATGTTCCTCATGGGGCAACACAGGATTAGATGATGTATGTATGTTCTTTGTTTACACCTTTTCAAGGGATTTATGGGGTCAAATGTCAAACAATATTAGAAGCAGCTTTTGAGTTTTTTTTTTTTTCCCAATGTCCATTAATCATGGCAATTTGCAATGAAGCATGTCACTGTACTATAGCTGTGTGAAGATCATTTTGCATTCCCTTGGGAATGTTGGCAATCTTGTATGTTGCTTTAAACCTCTTTAATATTCCTGTCTTATATCTGCTTTACCTCTATATAGTTGTCTATACAGTACTCTTAAGAATCATAAGTTACTCAAGATGGGGTCATACAAGATCTTTACTAGCTAAATTAGGGTCAGGATGGTTAATGGATCACCTTTTTATAAATCAAACTGGATCACCATGTACACAGTAAACACTTGCATATCACCCTTGGGTTACCTATAATCCACATAACCTGAGAACCAATATAGTCAAATTACAACTTTGGGCCCATTTAGAGGAGTTTTAATTATTTACAGAAATTCCCAATTTGTGTTCTTTAACCCCAGTGAATATGGAGGGACGACTACGGTACGAATAAGGAGTAGCCGTACATAGTGTTTGAGCTAAATATCTTAATTACGATTACATCTTTAATCAGTGGTGAAAAAAATGCTATAAACATACTAAAAGGAAGCTGAGACCCTTGATAATCATGGTTAGTTGTAAGATTTCCTATAAATAATAATGTATCTATCTATCTATTGCCAGATGCCATAATCCCGTAAGGGGTGGCCATTTAACTTTGAGTTATTTGTTTTACAGGGAGGGGCACAACTCCTCCACCAACCCACTTGTTGACACGTAGGGAGCACATATGGTTTGGTTATATGGTTACCACCCAGCGTTGTAAATGGTTTCTTGGCTTACAGGAAACCATCTGGCTTGTCACTCAATGTAAAGCCACCTGTTAAGGAAAGAAAAGCAATAAGAAGTGACAGGAAAGATGGGAGAAATAGGAAGAGAGGAGGGTAGGCACAGAAAAAGAATGATAAAGGCTAAGGAAGAAGTAGGCAGCACTACATCAAGTGAGTGGATGATGGTTGCCACCACCTACCACTACAGTAATAAATAATAATAATAACAACAATAATAAAAATAACATAACCTCCTCACACCTTTTCTCCTTTCTTTTGAGATCTGCTGGTATGCTCCACATTCTTCCTTTCACTTACCCTTGCTCTGTCTGCAACAAAAAAAATATATATATAATCAGCATTAGCATCCTCAACTCCTTTCCCATTACCTACAGCAGGAAGATAACCATCATTATTATCATAACCCAATATTCCATTTTTTAATGGGGTGGGAAAATCTAAAACACACTCATATAAAAGCAAATGTGCGTGTCCCTTGGTATTTCAAAATAAAGTATGGTAGTCACTAAACTGCGATAACACAACCCATTTTTTTAAAAATGTGATTTGTGATCATGAATTTAAATATGGCATTATAACTTTCTTAGGTTTTGACGAGCCAACACTACCTAACTACCGTATTCGGCCGGCTCATGAACCTCCATTCCCATAAGGGCCTTCTTTAGAGACATCTGAGTCTCAGTCATAGAAATGAAGGTTACCTCTGGAGGCTGTGTTCTGTCACTGTAACAAAAATTTTATCAGCTGAAAGCCGTACTCTGTTTGCAGTCATTTTCTATTTGCAATAATATTACTATTCCATGGTCTCTATCAGTTCACTGTCTTTTTACTGACCCATTGCAGTCCCAACCATGTACAGTACATGCATAAAAGCAAAGGCATATTGTGTGTGTTTCTTGTGCCATTTAACAGTACGTACAGTAATACCCTGTTCTATGATCTCCCTGTATGTGATAACCCACCCTTGCAATAAAAAGAAATTAACACCCTTCCCTGCCTATCAATGGCCAGTACCTGGTTATCTGAGTTTTTGTTTTACCGATGTTGATATTTTAGACTTAATTTTTGTGTTAACTAATTTCGATTATATTTTAGTCTTAATTTCTGTGTTTGGGTTCATTTATTAACTGTTTTTAGACTTGGATTAATGTGTTTTACTCATAGTTGGGGTATCATTTTTGGGTACAGTTTACTAAGTTTGATTTTTCCAGACTTACCATACTTTTGATGATCTTCACATTTTATTTTTGGGTTTAGGTGAGTTATAAACTGCTTTTAGGCTTAGTTTAGCTTGTTTTAAAGCTATTTGAGGGTTTAGGTGAGCCAGAAATTTGTTTTTGGACCCATTTGCATGGGTTCTGGAATTGGTTGGGGGGGGGGGTGCCAAGGCTCCCAAACACATCCCTATACTGTACTTTTTGTTTTAACATCCCCAGTAACTGATACCCCAGCTCAGCAATGGGTTTTCCCAAACCCATCTCATCTTTTTAATAGGGATGTCCTGTATGATGAAAAGATTTAATGCTGCTACAGTGCTGCTGCTGGTTGGCACAATTCAGGTGGTCTATCCTCGTCTAACATAGTTTTCCTTAACACGAAAATGGTCTAACACAGTACAATTTTCCGGAAGCAGTGTCACTTCTAACACGGCCACTGATGAAGCTAACACAGTTTTTTGAACCGGGCAGGTGGTGATGAAATGAATCATAGGAGCATTGCATTGCCAACAGGCATCATCTAACTCCCAGCTAATCATGCTTCAGCATTCTCGCTTTTGAACTACAGTACCCAGCCAATAAGGACACTTCCTGCTCCTGCCTGCCTCCCCACTCTACCTGCCCCTCTTATCCTCCCATAAGGTATGAGTAAATAAAATGTGGCTTTTAGCTGTAACAATACTCTTCGATAATTTTTTTAACCATATTAATACTTTCTAAGAGGTTAAAATTGGAGAGCACAGTAAAACCTTGATATAATAGACTTCAGTAGACCGGAATTTGCTTTCATCGGACTTGAGGAGCTACCAGACTAAATTCCTATACATCGGAAAAAGTCCGATAAAGCCAGAAGCAGTCTGGACTGCCAGACCACCTCAGCTATGTTCACCACAATATGGTAAATCAGTGTACAGTACAGTATTATTATGCCATTTGATTAATGTAGTGAAGGTATAACACAGTACAGTACTGCAATGGTAGTGAAAACAGTTGAAAAACCATTGGTGCAATCCGGAGTAATGTCTGATATATCGGAAAAAGTCTGGATTAGCAGGGGAAAGTCTGTATGTTGCTTTTATTGGAATTTCGCATTTTTCGGAATGGCTTAGGCCCCAATTAGTCCGTTATAGTGAGGTCTTACTGTATAAAAAAATTTGTGCCACAAGGGAGGAAAAAGTGGACTTTGGGTAGGGGTGCAGAAGGAAATAGGGGGTTTCAAGAGTCCCTGTAACACGAAATATCTCTAACACAATAGGGGTGTGGAAGCAATTAACCGTGATAGACGAGGGCTGACTGTATTAGACCATCTTAAGGCCGCTGGTCATTTATGTTTCTATAAGCAATTGGCTACCTCCAAGTGGGTGATCTTGATACATTTTTATTTTTACTGTACAGACACCATTATTGATGCTCCAAGGGATTCTGCTGCAGTAGTCAAATTGTTAGTGTTGCTAGCTATGAAGCTGCTGGCTTATTAGTGGCAGGGCTAGAATTCTGCTGGGGATAGATAGTGACACTTGACTTAGTTACTCTGGGGCAGTGCTGCACAACTGTTTTCACTTTATGGCACCTTATTCAATTTGCTGAATTCCTGTGGCACACTTAATACCATTTTTGCTGTCCTATAAGAAGCATCTTTCTATAAGACGCACCCCTGTTTTACAAGGAAATTTTTGGAAAAAAAAGAATTTTAGTACATTTTATCATACATTTACTGAAAATTATTTTAGTGCTTTTTGGGGAAGAACTTCTGCACATTAAATAAATTCACAATAGCTAAAGAGAAATCTACTGGTATCAGTGAACACTGGTACATAGCAATCAACAAAACAGAAATACCTGTTGGTAAATAAAGTCCCACATCATACATGCAGACAAAGCAAATTCTGATATATCAGCAAACACACACATAAAGCAAGCATCAAAATACCAACACAATAAATCTGGGTAAATACCTACAGCTATGGTTCATTCAGGGAAAGCAAACATTTCTGTAAAATCTGATACTTGTACAAAACAAGCAGTAAAATGCTGTGCAATTCCACAAATCTGAAAGCATTCCAGTAGTCCAGTACAAGCAAACAAAGGAAATGTCAGTATTTCAGCAAAAATTGTACAAGGCAAAAAGCAAAAAACAATACAGTACTGTAAATTTGAATGGAATCTTGCAACTCCAGCAAATCCATACACAGGAAATATCAGTATTTCAGTAAAAACTGGTACAAAGCATTCAGAAGTAAATTCTAGTGTCATGTCCATGCACCAGTAAAAGCAAATACCAATATTTCATTAATATTAGTACACAGCAAAAAACAGGGAAAAAACTGCTAATATAAACTGATAATACAGTGAATATCATTAACAAAAAAATATAGGCCTTCCAAAAATGTTTTAATCATCATCAAAGCCCACAAAAATCGTCTTCAGTGTCAGGTACCAGTAAATCATCATCCCCAAAGCCTGAAAACGGATCGTCACTGCTGTCATTCAAATGAATCTACTCTCTCCTGGCATTCTATGAATCAGAAACTGGATCATCACTGTCTTCGAACAATAAAACACCCTCTGTAACATCAAGGTCATTACTAATACCACACTTTTTAAATGATTTAACAACTACAGTATTTTATCTTCATATTCAGCAGGCATCTTTTGTGATATTTTTGTTTTAGTGCACATACATTAGTTATTTCTCATCATTAGTCTTGAGCAGCATCATGATACTGAACCTGTGAAGTCACTGATACCTCTTTTCGTTGCTATCTGCCTTGATTGGATTATTATCATTTTTGTAGATAATGCATTGCCCAAACTCCTTTCATTTAATACCCACGTTTTTAGTTCTTCTTCAGTTTTTGGCCATTTTACAGGTCCTCTACAGAGACTGTGTTTACTATGTCAAGCATCTTTCAGATGCTGCTCTTGTTTTCTCCACATTTGTATAATTTTTTCTGTTGGTGGCAGCCCAAAGTACCGCTCTGCTGCCCAATCGCCATGTTACTTTGTGTACTCAATGACACTGAGATTGAATGCAATTTTATAGCAGTGTCTGCATTGGTTTTGAGCCATGGGTTAGTGACAAAAGTAAATTTAAAATGCTAGACTATCGTACACTCTACCTCAAACAGCAGTTGTGTGGTGTGTCCTGTGTTGGTTTTGGTTATGAAAAGTAGGAGTAACTTTCAAAACTACTGCATGTCTGCTGCGATGTTTTGTGATGCCGCATTTGGCAACTGGTGCAGCACCATCATTGCTATTGTTTATCTTCTCATTGCAAATGGCAACTAGTGTTTGAAATTCTCTTAGAATTTCCTTGGCCTTTCTAGGAACAATTCTCATTTGTATGGTATACAGATGTGTTAAGTTAGTACAGTTGTTACGGTAAATAATACAAAAAAATGTACCAATACCTCGTGTAGGTTATGTTTGCTGGGAGAAGCAGGTATGCTGAAATGTTCTGAGCTTCGTCAATGTACAGCCATAAGCCTGGCCACTATTTTCTAGAAGTCTGACATCATTCTGCATGATATAACTTGTGTTGTGTTACTGTGTTAATAATATTATTAGTAACATAAACTGAATATTTGTGCTAGGTGGACTAAGCTAACAGCACCTCACCCCAGCCTCAGTCTCCTGTCGGTGATACAGACCTGTTGGACACAGGGTAATTTTCGTATATTTTTTTTTTTTGGGGGGGGAGGGCAAAAAGTGCGTTTTATAGGCAGGCAAATACTGTAAATATTTGTCATTATCAAAGTGCAGAGTTTTGGTGATGTCTGTGAGTGTCATGCCTTAAGAGTAAATGTAGAAACTAACACAATTATTCAGTTTGTGTTACTAGTTAGAAATGACAAAAGATGTACACTCACGATCAGTAATTTCTGCTCATGGGTGCCCCCTTCTTACCCCAGTATACCCAGGGAAGAAGGGAGGAGGGTACGAAACAAGCACCACCCGTCTGTACCCCAGCTCCCAACCCTCCCCCACACCCCTACCCATCTCCCCCACCTGTCATTCTTAAGTGGCAGTTACATCTCAGACTGATTTCATGCTTAACAATCTTGGTCCCACTACTAATACAAACATAGAACACTAGGATATGTTAAAAGTATATACTATAACTATCAAGATGCTGCAGCAAGAAATTAATGCATTATGACGTTGACAGAAAAACAAAAACGTTAACAATGGCCACCTCAGGCCTCATGTGTTGGGTGTACTGCTTTCCAAACACACACACACACACACACACAAACCGTAAAACACAGACACAGACACACCCAAACACGCAGGCACACACATGCATGCACGCTAGCACCCAACGCATGAGGCTTGGGATGGCCCTTGTTAATGTTTTTGTTTTACTGTCAAAGTTATAATGCATTAATTTCTTGCTGCAGCATGTTCATTGTTATATTATGTACTTTTTATATATCCTAGTGTTTTATGTCTGTGTATTAGTAATGTGACTATGAGTGTAAAGTATGAGGTTAGCTTGAGATGTAACTGCCAGTTAAGAATGACAAGTGAGGGGTTGGGTGGGGTAGTGGTATGGGGAAGGGTTGGGAGCTGGGGTAAAGGAGGGTGAAGCTCATTTTGTCCCCCCCCTCCCGTCTTCCCTGGGTATATAGGGGTAGGAAGGGGGCACCCCTGAGCAGAAATTAGTGATCATGAGTGTACCTGTTCCATATTTATCTATCGTCTTGCACAGCCACCTACCGGCCTACCGGACAAACTTTCAAATAACGAACAAATGACCCGTGTCCGGAGCGATTCTCTGCCAGCAGATATTGTCTGTTGCTTCCGAAATCTGTTGATTCAGGGTCCGTAGAATCGAGGGTCGACTGTACAGTAATTTCAGAATCACAATAGAGCACTTGGACACAAAGCAGTGAGAGGCCACAAGCTTTGCAACAATGAGCGAGGCCAGGAAGGCTGCAGAGCAAGTCACAGCACTGGGTTTAGCCACCATGTGGGTCACGAGCTGAGTGCACAGACATGTCCTCACTGTACGACATCCATGAGAGAGACTGGGAGAGCGACGGTAGGCTCGGCAAACCAGGTAGGCCACTCCTGCAATGCATAGTGATTGGCTGGTGCATTGTGGGGTATGCCAGCACGCCTACTGGACCCCGTGTCTGAACCGGATGATACACCTCACTGCTGGAGAGTGCATAGTACCATCGACTGCTTCCTGTTTTTGAACTGAATATTGCCTTTCACCGGAATTTGCTTTAATAGAGCTGAACAAACAAAAAGCACTGGATATTGTGTTGGGCCTGATACTGTGACAACAGATAACTGAAAGTTTACTGTATCTATCTACAGCCAGATGCCATAATCCTGTACAGGATGGCCATTTGACTTTGAGTTAGTTGTTTTACAGGGAAGGACACCAACCCTCCACCAACCCACCTGTTGACATGTTGACACGCTGGGAACGTGTGGGTTGGTTATATGGTTACCACCCAGCATTGTAAATGGTTTCCTGGCTTACAGGAAACCATTAGGCTTGTCACTCTGTAAAGCCACCTTGCAAAGGAAAGAAGAGTAATAAAAACTGATAGCAAAGATGGGAAAAATAGGAAGAGAGGAGGGCTGACACAGAAAAAGAATGATAAACGTGAAAGAAGTAGGCAGCACTACATCAACTGAGTGGATGATGGTCACCACCACCACCTACCACTGAAAAATACAATACAGATATACCCTGGTTTAATGATGCAATTGGTTAGGTAAAAACCCATCACTTGGTGGGGTATTGTTTATGGGGGTAGATTTCATATGTAAAGTAATGGGATGCATTTTTCAGCCTTGGGTTTCCTCCCCAACCAAGTCCAAAACCCACCCAAATTAGCCCCCAAACAAATTTAAAGTCAATCTAAATGGCCTAACAGCTGTAAAAGAAGCTAACCTAAGCCTTATACCTGTGAATAACTCACTAAAACCAACAAATAAAATCTGGAAATCATTAAATATGTCTGGAAAAAATCAGGCTTAGTAAACGGTACCCCAAAATGACAATGTTCATCCCACCTACGGCTAAAACACATTAATCTAAGTCTAAAAACAGTTTATAAATCAACCTAAACACACAATTTTAGTCTAAAATATCATCAAAATCGGTTAAAAAAAACTAAAACCCATCGTTAAACTGGGGTTTGGCCATCGTTACATGGGGTATAGTGGTATCGTTACATGGGGTATCGTTAAGCTGGCATATCACATCTAGGGGTACCATATATCAAGGTATTACTGTATTTGCTGGGATTAAGTGCAGCACGACAATTATACTACACTGTGCAAGGACAAAAACAATAAAGCAGTTTAGTTGTTTACTGTGGTGTTAAATGCACTGATAATTGATGCACAGTGGTTTCTGTCTGTTCTTCATCAACTACTAATGGAAGTTGAGACAGGCCTTCCTATGTCACTCTGTCCCATCATGGTAAGTGATCACTACTTACTATAAACCACTTTGAACAATCTAAATACCCCTTTCTTAATGCCCAGCAGTGTTTCTAGATGTGTTTGTTCAATACATTGAATGTTAGGTATGATGGGGAAGGAGGGTCGAAATTTTTTCAAGAAGACCAAAAGTGGACTTTGGGGAAATGTTTAGATTTCACCATAACAATTTGCCATATATCATGGGTTTCAATGGAGCCATATGTGCAGTGTTATTTGCACAGTAAAAATCAATTATGCAAATGGAGGAGCCAATGTAAAAAGGAACAGATGTAGTGCAAGTACAGTATATATGGTTGAGGAGGAGAAGAGAGGTGAGCAGAGAGGAACGGATCAGTAGGATGGACGTGTGTGAGATACTGAAAAATGGTCAAAATGGGGAAAGCTCTAAGGATTGATGAAGGGCGTAGCAAAATTCTGAAATATTGGGGAGATGGTGATGGAATGGATATGGAAGAAGTGTAAATTGGCCTGGGAGGAAGGCAGAATTTCAGATGACTGGATGTCCAGTACTGTATAGTAGTTTCCTTATAGAGGGGGGGAAAAGAGAAATGTCTGGCAATCGTAAAGGTATTTTGTCTTCTCAGTGTAACAGCTAAGATATATGGCAGGACACTTGTCAAAAGAGTAAGAAGGAAAACAGAAGAATTAGTTGGGAAGGAAAAAGGGGGCTTTTGGAAAGGGAGGGGATGTGCAGATTAGATATTCATCCTAAGATGCTTTGTAGAAAAGCATTTAGATAAGAGCAAGAAGTTGAATAATGCCTTCACATATCTGGCAAAAGCATATTACAATAGACAGACATAAAATGTGGATGGGGCTCAAAATATGTGGAATAGATGGGAAGCTGCTGAATGTTGTCAAGAGAATGTTTGAGAGAGCAAGAGCAACTATGTATGTTGAAGGTAAACTACCTATACTTTGACTTTTTTTTTTATTTGAAGAATATTGGACTGAAAGAGGGATATGCCAAGTCATCATGGCTGCTCTGTACATAAAAGAAATACAAGGTTGAGCAGTGGTTCTTGGAATGTTCTTAGTGAGAGAGGGTAAGGTTTGGTAATTGTCTGCATTGTTGTTTACTGATGACACAGTACAGTTAAACTCTTTTGTGTACTAAGATGCAATTTGTGCCCCAAAAGTTACCTCCCAAAGATGCACAGTGATGTAAATTGCCTCATAATAAACATCTATTAAAGTGTCATATGGACAAGATATGAGTCTCAGAATTACTCTCTCAAGTTGCACTTTGATATGAACTACATTTCGGAACTGTGAAAATAAATCCAGAATGAAAAAAGCTGCTCACCGACCAGTCAGGTCTCCTCCAGCCAGGACAGCATTATGTACGGAAGAGCTTGCTCAGAAACTTATGAGTATGGCTGTGCACAAAAGGATTCAGTGAAAGTGAGTTGAAGCTGCAAGGCTTGGTGAATGAGTTTGGAAATGTGCGTAAGAAACAAAACCTGTAAGTGAAGAAAGAAGTAAAGTCATGATCTTTGAGAGGAATGAGCTCACGGACTGCAGAGTGGGGCTGAATGCTCAAGAAATGGAGAATGTGAGTGCCTTTAAATACTTAGGGAGTGTAAAAATAATCTGTTTTTTTGTTTTCAAAAATTCCAGTTCTTCCATAGCGAATTCACTAGCGCTTGATGCACATATACATTATTTTACAATTTAATCTCATCATTTTCATGTACTCAACAGTACAGCAACCAAGTGCTGCCTATATATCAAGGCCCAAATTCTGACATGTTACTAGCCATATGCTTACCTCTGATTGGCTAAAAGTATCATGTTCTGGACGGCAGCAAGTGTTGAGTGAGGGTTCTGTCCAGTGACTACCCCTGCATTGACCACCACATGGACACCACCAGGAGCACCCGTTGAGAAAATTCCTGCACGGTCCAAGATCGCATCACCCGGCAGCAGTGGCAGGGAAGGAAAGTATGGGGCACTTGTCACTTCCCCTAGTGATGACTGAAACAATGTCACTGTTACAGTTCAATGCTAACATTTTCATGACACAGAGGAAATATGTGTAGCCATCAGCTTACCATATTATTTTAATATATAAAGGAGTTACATGCACCTAAATGAAGCTGGTCTGAGCCAGGTTATACTTCTCACCACCCCAAGCACTGTGAGGTGGGAGGGAACCTAGATCAATCACTAGCCAAGGTAGTATGAGAAAGAACTCCTGTGTGTGTGTGTGTGTGTACATATCATCATCATCATCATCATCATCATCCGGACCTCCTTTCCCACCCTAGGGCAGGGTGAGGAATAGCAATGTCCAGACAGCCTAAGTTTGCCCAATTCAGTGGGCCATGTTTGCATTCAATCAGCATTCACGCCCATGGAATCCTGCCTCCATCAGAAAGGCCAAAAAAAATTTCATCACGTTCTGCAGCTTCATATACAGTAATCCCTTTAAGACCCGAATGCCTAAGTCCCAGACACCCCAAGTCCCTGACATTTTGGGCTTGGGTCCAAAAATGGTCAAAAAACATCAAAATGCAAAAAAAAAAAAAAATGACGATATGTATTCATCCCTACTCTAAATTTGCCCCTCGGTGACGAACAGCTGTGTTCTGGCGCGTAGTTCTGGTGACGTCCACTAGAGCACCCCTGCATCCTCCTCATTTCCCGCCTACCTACCGTTGTGACTGCATGCTCGTCGCCATGGCTGCCCATGTGCTTGCTCTGACAGTGAATAAACTGCAATACCTCGCCAGTAGACCACATGAGAATTTACAGTGTTGTCCAGTGTTAAGAAATTAAAATTAAGAATGAAAAGGATTAAGTGCAGAGTGCAACACTGGCATGGTGCAACAAAGAACAGAATGTGCAGTGTTAATTAAAATTCAGAATGCAAAGGATTAAATGCATTGCAACTGGCATGGCGCAACAAAGAACAGAATGTGCAGTGTTAATTATAATTCACAGCGCAAAGGATTAAGTGCAGCGCAGCACTGGAATACTGTATGTGCTTCAAGTGAACCTTCACCACTGTCAGAGCCACAGAGGAGGCGGGTTAATCTTTGCAACGGCCATGGATGTTTCATAAGTACCCTGTACACTGCTAAATACAGTATTTTCCTTGCTCACTTCTAACTTCTCATTCTCTGGTTCCTTTTCATTTATTTTATGGTTTCTGTCCCTTATTTGTGTGAATAAGGTCTTAAACAGGTGCTGTGCATGTCCATTAGGGAGTTATTTAGGTGGCTTTCAAAGTCAGGTTGGGTTGGGGTCTATAAGTACCTGTCCAGGGGCATTTTTCCCAAGTCCCGGACAAGACCAAGTTCCAGATGTTGCTTGGGCTCTATTACATCGGATCTTGGAGGGATTATTATATAACTATCTGACAGAGTCAATCTGAACACAGTCACATTAAAAAGGGATGCCAAATCCCTGGTTATGTGCTTCTCTGCACAAAATTCATCCAGCCAGCTCAGTCTCTTGTCAGTCCCTTTGCCTCACCAACATCCATACCTCTCCTCTTCACACACTCATCCACCATATCCCTCCACCTTTTTCTTGGCCTACCTTGCCTTCTCCCTCCTTCAAATTCACTCAGATGTACCTTTTTAACCACTCTGTTGCCATCCATTCTATCCACATGACCAAACCATCTCAGTACAATCTCTTCGATTCTGGTGTCTACAGACTTCCTCACTCTGCATCTTTCATGTATCACATTATTCCATATCCTATTCACTCTCTGTACTCCACATACATTCCTCAGTAGTCCCATCTCCACTGCTCTTACTCTTGACTACTCATTTTCATGCCACACCATAGTCTCACATCCATATGTTAAAGCTGGCACTAACACTCCTTCACGTAAGCCCTGCACAACACTCGAGCCTCTGTTTTTTATCAAGGCCTTAATAGCACCAGCTACTTTCCTTCCTTGTGTCACTGTACTTTCCACTTCTTTTGCACATTTTCCTCTCTTTTCTATCACTATACCCAGGTATTTGAACTCTCTCACCTATTCCAGCCTCTGTCCATTCACTGTAACATCACACTGGGAGTAATTTTCTCTCTTCATAACAGCAGGGGCACCTGGAGTTGCCTGGGCCAAAAAGGGGAACACTCTAATCCTATTTGTTCAAGTTTAATCTTTCTTTCTACTCCAGAAAGACCATGTACCTCTTATGCTTCTGAAGAGGGATTATAAGAGATCTAGGAACTTTCTATTTCAGCTTTTGGAAACTAATGCACAGTATATGTGTGCACTTGTTTACTATTACCAGTGACCTCAAATGGCCCTGGAGGTCAACCTCACATAGCCTATGTCTGAACTGGAGGTCATGTAAGTCTCCATGCCAAAAATTGGGCTGCTGGGTCCAGTCGTTCGAGCGTGTATTACCGGTGACCTTGAATGACCTCCGACCGGTGACCTCAAATGACCTCGGAGATCAACCTCACATAACTTACATCCGAACTGGAGGTCATGTGAGTCTCCACGTCAGAAATTGGGCTGCAGGGGCACCTGGCGTTGCCCAGGCCAAAAAGGCGAACACTCTACCAGTGACCTCAAATGACCCAGGTCTGAATTTTTGACCTCCCCTAAAACCATCCTTGGGTCACCCTGATTCAGAATATATATGTGGGTCTGGGGGTCTCTGGCCCTTGGTTTGGGCATGACTGAAGGACAAACAAACAACGCAGCTCTTTTATATTTATCATCATCATCATCATCATCATCATCATCTGCACCTCCTTTCCCCCCCTAGGGCAGGGTGAGGAGTAGCAATGTCCAGACAGCCCAAGTCTACCCAATCCAATATTTCCATTCACTCATTGTTCAAGCCCCAGGAATCCTGGCTCTCTCTGATACACCAAGCACTTTCATCACATTCTGTTGCTTCACATAAACGTATCTGACTGAGTCAATCCAGACACTGTCACGTTAAATAGGGGTGTCAAATTCCTGATCGTGCATTTCTTCTTACAACATTCATCCACCCAGCTCGATCTATTGTCAGTCCCCTATCCTCACTGACTTCCATACCTCTCTTCCTCACACCTCATCCACCATATCCCTCCACCTTCTCCTTGGCCTACCTCACCTCCTCTCTCCTTCAGCTTCACTCAGATATACCTTTTTCACCACTCTATTGTTATCCATTCTCTCCACACGACCATACCATCTCAGTACACTCTCTTCGATTCTAGTGTCCACAGACTTCCTCATGCCACATCTTTCAGGATCACATTATTTCGTATCTTATCTACTCTCTGTACTCCACATAGGTTGCTCAGCAGTCCCATCTCCACTGTTCTCACTCTTGACTTTTCATTTTCATGCTACACCATAGTATCACATCCATGTGTTAAAGTTGGCACTAACACTCTTTCATGTAAGCCTCGCGTAGCTGCAGCACTCAAGCTTCTGTCTATCAAAGCCTTCATAGCAATAGCTTCTTTTCTTCCTTAGTTCACCCTGCTTTCCACTTCTTTTGCACATTTTCCTCTCTTTTCCATCACTGTACTCAGGTATTTGAACTCTCTCACCAATTCCAGTCTCTTTCCATTCACTGCAGCATCACACTGAGAGTCACCTTCTTTCTCAATAACCATCACTTTACTCTTTTCTACATTTACCCTCAAGGCATGACACTCACAGACATCAGCAAAACTCTGCACTAGTCAACCAAGTTCTTGTCTGATATTTGCATGTAGTACTGAATCATCACCATACAACAAATTTGAGGTATTCCATTCATCACCATTCACTGGCATGCCATCCCTCTCTCCATTGCTTGTGTTTTTACTTCTCTCATCACCCCTTTGATGAACAGGGTGGCTTTAGAAGTGGCAAAAGATGTGTGGATCAAATATTTGCAGGAAGACAGATAGTGGAGAAAGCTTGTGAGAAGGACTACAAGGCATTTATGGTATTCATGGATCTGGAAAAAGCATACAACAAAGTAGACAGAGAAGGACTGTGGAAGGTTTTGCGCATTTACGGTGTAGATGGTAAGCTGCTAGGTGCCATCAAGAGTTTTTATG
>JAGKTI010001660.1:29826-41474 GCA_018397915.1 Birgus latro
TATACAAGTAATCTTCCCACTATCCGACGTAATAGAGCCAAAGGTACGACCGGAGAGAGGTCTTGTCTGGATAGTGGCCCTGAAGCTCCAGCACTGGTCATTCAAGACCCTAACCTAACCTAACCTAAACCAGAAAACCACCTACCTACCTCCCTACCGGACATGCATAGCACTTATTTAAGTCCCCTTTCACATAAATAATGCACACAAAGCATGAATTAATTGAATTCTAGCCAAAAAATTATGATTTAGAGGTGAGTAAGACACAGGTGCTGACAACTTGCCAGCAAGTGCAAGTAAGTATCAGACATGGAAATCACTATGAAAATCACCCTTTCTCACATCATATGCATGAAATAATGAACACAAAGCATGAAATCATTGAATTTTAACCCCAAAATAATGAACTTGAGGTAAGTATGGCATAGACATTCACGAGATTGCAGCTCAGTGTAAGTAAGTATCGGACGTGGCAGTCACTATGAAAATGATCATTTCTCACATCTTATGCACTAAAATATGGGATACAAAGCATCAAATAAATAAATTGTTACCAGAAAAAGAGTTAGGTATGGCAAAGGTGTTCACTGTTCACCAACAGCACCGGTCATTCTTGACCCTAACCTAAATCAGAAAACTACCTACCTACCTCCCTACCGGACATGCATAGCACTTATTTAAGTCCCTTTTCACATAAATAATGCACAGAAAGCATGAATTAATTGAATTTTAACCAAAAAATTATGATTTAGAGGTGAGTAAGGCATAGGTGCTCACAACTTGCCAGCAAGTTTAAGTATCAGACATGGAAATCACTATGAAAATCACCCTTTCTCACATCAAATGCATTAAATACTGAACACAAAGCATGAAATCATTGAATTTTACCCAAAATTGATGAATTTGAGGTAAGTATGGCATAGGTGTTCACGAGATGGCAGCTTAGTGTAAGTATCGGACGTGGCAATCATTATGAAAATCATCATTTCTCACATCTTATGCACTAAAATATGGGATAAAAAGCATCAAATAAATAATTTGTTACAAGAAAAGAGTTAGGTATCGCAAAGGTGTTCACTGTTCACCAACAGCACTGGCCATTCTTGACCCTAACCTAACCTAACCTAAATCACAAAACCACCTACCTACCTCCCTACCGGACATGTATAGCACTTACTTAAGACCCCATTCACATAAATAATGGGCACAAAGCATGAATTAATCAAATTTTAACCCCAAAAATGATGAATTTGAGGTATGTAAGGCATGGGTGTTCACGAGTTGGCAGCTTAAGGTAAATAAGTATCGGACGTGGCAGTCACTATGAAAATCATAATTTCTCACATCTTATGCACTAAAATATGGGATACAAAGCATCAAATTAATCAATTTTTACCAGAAAAAGAGTTACGTATGGCAAAGGTGTTCACTGTTCACCAACAGCACCGGTCATTCTTGACCCTAACCTAACCTAACCTAAATCAGAAAACCACCTACCTACCTCCCTACTGGACATGCACAGCACTTATTTAAGACCCCATTCACATAAATAATGGGCACAAAGCATGAATTAACTGAATTTTAACCCCAAAATGATGATTTTGAGGTGAGTAAGGCAGGGGTGTTCGCCAATTGACTGCATAATGAACGTAAGGAAGAGACATGATTATTACTGAGAAAATCACCTTTTCACAGCCTATGCACTCAAATATGGGAGACAAAGCATGAAGTAAATAAAATGTAACCAGAGAATGAGGATTTAGAAGCAATTATGGAAAATATTTAGCAGTTGACAGTGTACTTACATGTCTATGATGGTTGTTAATGAATATTACCCCCACCTCTAAGGTTTTTCCAGTGGTCATAATTGCTCTTGAAGCATGTCCAGTAATCCAGTGTTTAACTACACTTAATCCTTAGCACTGTGAATTATGATTATTTAAACAAGAACGGAAATACCGCAAACGATCCAGCAACTCTTCACTCTTCACAGGAGTTGAGCGAGAACTGGCAGAAGGGGGGGAGGGTGGGAAGGGAGCTGGTCAGCGTGTGTGGGAAATTCAAACTGATGTGGTAAAAAAAAAAAAAATTTTTTTTTTTTTTTTTGCAATTTTTGGGCATTTTGGGGTTTCGAGCATCAGCCTACGATGTCCAAACAATGAGGTAACTGGATAGTGGTCGTCCGGATAGTAGAGAGATTACTGTATGTGTGTATATATATATATACACATATGTATACAGTACTTTTAAATGTGTCCGACTCTGGGGAAAGGCTTCAGGGCCTATTCCCAAGTCCCAGTAGTCCTTGGGGCTGAGTAGTCCTCCTACATCTCCACATGTCACCACTTCGGCGCCAACACCCACCATCTATCGACTTCGCATATTGAGATCCCACATACTGACAAACCCCACTGTATTTTTATTTTTATTATTCTTATATATTTGGTGGTAGGTTGTGGTGACCATTATCCACTCACTTCTTGTAGTATTGCCTACTTCTTCCTTCATCTTTATCATTCTTTTTCTGTGTGTACCCTCCTCTATTCCTCCTTCTTCCATCATTCCTGTCACTTTTAGTTACTCCTCTTTCCTTTTCAGGTGACTTTACATTGAGAGACAGACGTAATGGTATCCTGTAAGCCAGGAAACCCTCTACAGTGCTGGGAAGTAACCATGCAACCAACCATACATATTCCCTACATGTCAACAAGTGGGTTGGCGAGGGTTAATGCCTCTCCTCATTAAAAACTACCAGTAACTCGAAGTCGAACAGCCATCCCTTACAGGATTATGGCATCTGGTTACTGACAGATAGATAGATTATTAAATATTTTTAATGTTCACAAACTACCTTGAATATGACATAAAATACTTTGAAAATTATTATAAACCTTTGTTAATACTTTATCCATCCATCCATCACCCAATCCTATGTCGCCCCATGAGGAGCATAGGAACCTGGGGCTTGGCGAGTTGGTCCTGACATTTAAGATGAGAGTGAACTTTACTCATTTCATTTCATTTTTGAAGGCTCCAACATGCTTGCATGCGTTGGCCTTGGTCACCTAATGGCGGCTCTCCATGCTGCTTGATCTATGGCAGCCTCCCTCTTCAGTCCCTTAATCCTGATGTCACACTTAATGACCTCGTCCCCCATCTTTCTCGGTCTACCCCTCGCAACCCCTCCCCCAATATTAACACTTCTCACCTTCTGCACCCAATTATCATCCCCCATCCTCTCCACATGCCCAAACCATCTCAGTCTACCTCTCCTCATCACAACACCAATACACTCTAGTCCCATCCTACCTCTCAACTCTTCGAGACTGTAAACCCAGCCCCCCCAGGCCTTGCACGCAGGGACACCACACTGCACATCCACCTAATCATTGTCATTTCTGTATGTTTGAGCCTGAGAATATCCTATTCCTTTACTGCCCAGGTCTCACTACCATACAGCATCACACTCCTAACACAGGCTGCATACAAAGACTCCTTAGCACGTAGGGAGAGTCCTCTCAGTGTCAGGAGAGGCAACAGCTCCCTGAACTTCTTCCAACCACTTCTCACCCTAGCCACAGAGCTAGCTCCAGCCCCACCTCCAGCACATAACATATCTCCCAAATAACAAAACTCTTCCACACACTCAAGAGACTCAGGTGTTTTATTGTCCTCTAATATATGAGGCACCTGGATGTGAAACTGCCTATGTGCCAAAAGTTTAAAAAGCCACAATATGAGGTTAAAGTTGTTCAACTTGTTTTTAACCATAACTCATGACAAACACAATACAGCATTTCCTTGAAAATTGACCTCAAGTGATACTGAAACTGAAGCTAATATCTGATTTTGCTATTTTATTGTTTATCATTTCTTCCAAAGGAGTACGTTTGAATGTCAGTAAGGAAAAAGCTTTTTTCTTGTTTCGAGTAGCAGTTTATTTTTTCCCCTATTAATTTTCAATATAACCAAGTCCAAGAGTTATGGTGCAAGATTATTGTGTGCACACTATAACTGTATTTTGTGACAAAAATGGAGAACATAATAAAACCAGAACACAATACGGTAATCTCTTTACTTTCCAGACGACCACTATCCGGTTACCTCACTGTTCGGACATCGTAGGCTGATGGTCGAAACCCCAAAATGCCCAAAAACTGGAAAAAAAATAAAAATAAAAATCCTATTTTTTTTTTTTTACTGCGTCAGTTTGAATTTCCCACACGCGCCGACCAGCGCCCTTCCCGTGCTCCTCCCCTCCTGTTAGTTGCCTCTCAACTCCCGTGAAGAGTGAATGGTTGTTGGATCGTTTGCGGTATTTTCGTTCTTGCTTAAACAATCATAATTCACATTGCTAAGGATTAAGTGTAGTTAAACACTGGATTACTGGACATGCTTCAAGAGCAATTATGACCACTGGAAAAACCTTAGAGGTGGGGGTAATATTCGTTAACAACCATCATAGACATGTAAGTACACTGTCAACTACTAAATATTCTCCATAATCACTTCTAAATCCTCATTCTCTGGTTACATTTTATTTACTTCATGCTCTGTCTCCCATATTTGAGTGCACAGGCTGTGAAAGAGATGATTTTCTCAGTGATTACCATGTCTCTTACATAGGTTCACACCTAGTCAACTGGTGAACATTTTTGCTCTACACACCTCTAAATCATAATTTTTCTGGTTACATTTTATTTACTTTATGCTTTGTGTCCCATATTTGAGTGCACAGGCTGTGAAAGAGGTGATTTTCTCAGTGATTACCATGTCTCTTACATACGTTCGCCATCTAGTCAACTGGTGAACATTTTTGCCCTACTCACCTCTAAATCATAATTTTCTGGTAACAGTTTATTTATTTGATACTTTGTATCCTATATTTTAGTGCATAAGATGTGAGAAATTATGATTTTCATAGTGACTGCCACGTCCGATACTTACACTAAGCTGCCATCTCGTGAACACCTATGCCATACTTACCTCAAATTCATCAATTTTGGGTTAAAATTCAATGATTTCATGCTTTGTGTTCATTATTTAATGCAATCGATGTGAGAAAGGGTGATTTTCATAGTTATTTCCATGTCTGATACTTACTTACACTTGCTGGCAAGTTGTGAGCACCTATGCCTTACTCACCTCTAAATCATCATTTTTTGGTTAAAATTCAATTAATTCATGCTTTCTGTGCATTATTTATGTGAAAGGAGACTTAAATAAGTGCTATGCATGTCTGGTAGGGAGTAGGCAGGTGATTTTCTGATTTAGGTTAGGTTAGGGTCATGAATGACCAGTGCTGGAGCTTCAGGGTCACTAGCCGGACAAGACCACTTTCCGGTCGTGCCTTTGGCTCTACTACGTCGGACAGTAGGCAGATTACTGTAATAAACCCCACACAAATACCTGCAAACACACACACACACACACACACACATACAAGAATAAAAAAAGAAGCTGGAGTGCCAAGAATTTAAAGAGCAGCCCTACCAGGGGTTCATATGCTGTTACACCTCCACTACACATGGGCCTGCTGGACTAGGGAAAAACACGGTAGAGAAAACATTTTGTACAGGGTTTTCACCCTTACGGAATGTGAAATAATGACACATGGGGTGATGCTTTGAGGAGACTCTGCGGGGAATAATTAGAAAATGGCCAAGCTGGCTATTAATTCACTTTCAGGCTCCTCATATATCTATTACACAACATAGTGAGGTAGTGCAGTTAGCAGATACATATTTCCTAGATGCCTAAGAGTGACTGCGGAGGCCTGAGAACTATAGTAACTACAGAGAAAGGATCTGGCAGCTGTTACTAGCCAAAACTAGAACTAGAACCTAATAGTTTCAAAGTGTGGCACAAAACCTTGTGCTGTACATATAAAACACCCAAAGCATTGCTCTTTCTTGCAACTGTTGTATATATAAAACATCCAAAGTGTGAAGGTTAAATGTGTAGATGGGAGTGCAGTCCCTGATCACTCAGTGAGAGAAACCAGGGACCTCTTCTCTAACCATACCAGGAGATTTGGCATATACTGAGAACCCCTCAATATATAACAGAAATATACTACTTAGCAGGCAGAGAAAACATATAGCATACTGTATATATTTCTAGCTTTGCTATCCTTTCAACAGATACAAACAATGCATTATACAAAATCCCCTTCTCCAACATTGTGAAGTCATGGAGGCACCTCAAAACATGTTGCATAAAACTGTTTGCTGACCAGATCTTCCTCCTCATGACTTGCAACCTGTGTAATAAAAGTGAGCACAATACTGTACTTGTTACAGAAAGTGGGAAGTGAGAGAAACAAGAGACATACAAAAATATTCAGGGCTGTTGCTGGTTGGCCCTAATTCATGCAGTTATTGTAGCAGTAGAAAAACTTTGGTAGTCTGAAGTAATTTTCATAAACACATTTGACTTAATGCACCTCTTTCCTTAACTTCTATCTATGATGAGATGAATCTCACACCACACTAAGCTTGGTTATGGAAACTTTGCATCTTTCCTAAAGGTGTGGAAGTACAGTACATGGGTTTTTAGCCAATAAAAATTTTTGCAGAAAGCAGTTCACCTTGCGAGTGAGGTAGTGCATACTAGAATAAGAGGAAAAAGCATGAAAAGCTACTAATCATGAAAACTTCTTACCCCAGTTAAAGCAATATCTCTGAACACCCACTGCTGAGTCTTCCTTTCAATTGCTGAGAGTAAAGCACACACACCAAGGCCAATAGCACAAACAGGCTCTGAGGAATGAAAGGGTTAGTAAGTGTTAAGAGCTTACAATAAGAGAAAAGTATCTAAATCTGTTAGATAAAAATAAGTAGTGTACATATTTAGTATGGTCAACTTCAGCAGTGTACTGTGCAACTTAACAATCGGCTGCAACTCAGCAAGGTTAGTAGTGCATATGCAAACTACCAACAACATGGATGAATCAACTGGATCAGAGTACATTGGAAGGTTTAAAACTGTAATACATACAATAATTTAAAAAGCTGCTTTTAAACTAATCTAAAGGGTTACTGCATAAGTACAAGATTAATTACACTTTATGAACGTTCATGCAAATGAAATTTCGTTTTAACGAAGATCGCATTTTATTACCCTTCACTTGCCTAACAAATACCAAAATTTGCTTTAACAAATTTTTTCACGCAGGCAGTTTTAAATTGAGTGTGCCTTCAGTCAATTGATTCCATCACAGTGCCATGAATGGACAAAATGTGCACTATTCACTCCCGTCCTACCATCCAAAACAGTACAGTACCTTGCTGCCACACGTGCAACACTTATTTTGTCATCATGCTGCCCAAACATCCTGCTACAAGGACCTAACCCAGCTAGAACTGGCATTGCAGCGCACATGATAGAGAAGGCACTCGGTTGCTACAGAGAAATTCTGGATGTCAAGATACAGCAAGCAAAGCAGAGCTCGACAGAATTTCTTCAAGCAAACCACCCCTTCAACTCCATCATCTGATGCTGAGTCACAAGTGCCGTCAACCTCACATAATGGCACTGCCGCTGTCACCCCATCAACGTCCCGCGCCGTTACACCACCTACGCCCCAGACCATCACACCTTCAACATCGTGGATGTCACTCCAGCCTCTCCCCAGGCTGGCCAAGAAAACCTAGACTCACCTTTTCCCAGGTTTGATGGCTTCTCTGACTTTGATGATTCTGACTAACTCACTGATGTAATTAATGTAATGTAATTTCCCATGTCAAACCTAAACAGTACTGTAAAATTTAAGAAAATAAAACTCAGTTAATGTGTTACTTATGTTTTTTATTGGCCAGTTGCATGTTAAATCGTAGATGTTGTTTTAGATTATGGGTTATGGAGTCTGTATTTTATGTTGATTCAGACTGAGTGAAAAATGGGTTAATGCTGGTGGGATGGGGGAAAAATTGGGGTCCTGGAACCAAACTCCGTTTAACCCATGTTATAATGGGTTTGCACAAAGAAATTTTGCTTAGTGAACATTTTTTCAGGAATGTAACCCGTTTGTGAAGTGAGGGCCTCCTGTACAGTACTAGCAAGGAGAACATGACATGGGTTTGGTACCCCCCTTTTTAACCTGACAGACTGAGTAAACAGGCAATATGAAGTGCATCTATAATGAATCATTCATTCATTCATCATCCAATCCTACGTTGCCCCATGAGAAGCGTAGGATCCTGGGGCTAGGCAAGTTGGTCCTGACATTTAAGATGAGAGTGACCAGCCTCACTCATCCCTGAGTGGCATTACATGAGCAATAAACCCCAGCCATCCCTTGGATATAAAGCTTCACCAGCTCAATCTGACCACAGCGCCTTAATTACCCATTAAAACCACCAGGCGCCAAAATTTGGTTATATGGTTATCGCCCATTGTAGTAAATGGTTTCCTGGTGTACAGGACACCATTTGGCTTGTCACTCACCGTAGAGTCGCCCACAGGCAGAAGGAAGAGGAAAGAATGAAGGAAAGAAAGATAGAAGAGGGAGTGTAGTATCACCCATAAGCAGAAGGATGAGGAAAGAATGAAGGAAAGAAAGACGGAAGAGGATGGAAGGAAAGAAAGATGGAGGAGAGGAAAGGGAAGACATCCGAGGCAGCACTACATCGAGTGAGTGGATGGTGAGTGCCCCCACCTACCACGTCCATTCATTAGTAGAGCAACTAAAAAAGTTATCGTCCACAGGCACTCATACCTGACCTTACACACTTTACACCCTCACACTTACTGTCTTCATTTCTTTTCACTTTTACCTCACACATCACCATCACAATATACCTTGCACTGTAGAACACCCAGCCTCAAATTGTTCTTTCAACATAACTCTAACAAGTGATTTCTGGGAGTGACTGCTTTAGTGGATGAATGTCATGGTCCAACAGATTTATGTCTCTGCAAGTCAGGGGCTACAATTATATTATTAGGGTACACAGTAGCACACCAAATGCTCCCTGGAGATGTTATAAGGTGTGAGAGTTGGTTGGATGGTACAGTACTGTTGCTGTTGCTGCTAAACCCCACTGTATCTGGCTGAGCAGAAATAATGACCACAGGCAAGACGCTGCTTCTGTGAGGCCATCTACTAGAAAATACAAGGTATACACCATGTAGGGAACTGGTATTCCCTTTTGGTAGAGAATACCTCACCAGGCTCCTTCCCTATGGTGATGTGCACGGAAATAGAAGGTATGGCTCCCATGTGGACACCACAGCTGTTTCACACCACCTTGGGTGAACAGCACCACCATGTCTAGATTCCTTGTCAGCACCATTAGTGTATTACAACACAGTACAAAAATACACAATAAAGGAAGAACTTACTTTTCTCTGTTATGCAGTTAGACAGAATACTGCCCAATACTTCACACACTGCCAGGTCCTCACTTGCTCCTGGACTATGAGGAATGACCACACATGAATACTGTCCATCTGAAAATAAGATTAAGCCTGATTACACAAAGGTCTCCTTCAGATTACTGAAGTTTATTATCATCTCTGACAATTAATTTCCTCCTGTGAACCTCTAGACATAAGGTAGTTATTAAGGAAATATCTCTAGGTTCCTTTTTTTTTTTTTTTAATATTTTTGTACCACACTTATTTTTAGTTATCCCTTTACCTTTTTGTCCCTTCCACTCATGTACTGTAACAGATCATATTGAAGCTACTTTTCTCTACATTAACCTTGATCTTGTTTTCAAAGAATCTCCTTGGTACTTTATCTACAGCCATTTTTTCAACATGTTCATACAGTTTCAGTCTTTCTTTTTGTGTATTCCACCAAACTAAATCTTGTTCCCAGAGTTTTCTACAAAGCTAAAACTCTGAAACAGAGCTTTCTGTCATTTATATCAATCAAACTTATGCCTAAAGCTACTCTGAAAACAGCTACTTCCTTTGCCTGTAACCTTGGTTTTCTATAACTAAATGTCCAAGTTTCATTTCCAAAGGAGATTCCTGATTTCTGACAGCAGTGCACACACACACACACACACACACACACACACACACACACACACACACACACACACACACACACACACACACACACACACAGGTGCTCTTTACCTCCAAAGAAACCATAGAATCTTTCAGGCTACAGTTTAACTCATCAATTATTCTACTCTCTTAAAGTGCTCTCTCTCACCTTTATCTCACACCCCATTTTGCCATATTACATTTTACCAGCTATCAGATATTCAAAGTTACCTATATCACAAATGTCTCAATTCCCATTTATATTCCACAGTTAATCATGAATAATCCATGACTGGTCCACTGCAGTGCTAGACCTCTCCAATTTGGAAGGTTACTCATACCTCACTACATTGGCTTAGATTAGGTGATGCAGTGTGGGCCCTAAAACACAGTGAATGTGTACTCTGTTAATCAGAATCACACTGATGAGAAACTATTTTCATCTCATTACTCTGGTGGTGTTGGCACCCTTTAAAAAAGTTGTTCAATATGGCTAGCACGAAACAGCAAGAACTGTGGGTCTGGAAAGAGCATCTCAGACAGTCACTAGTTTGGGGAGTGGGTGAGAGCTCTGGAGCCTTTTACCATCCCAAGGCATTCCCTTCACTTCATCTGGATCCTGCCAACCTTCAGGGCAGTATGGGAAGGTTACATCATACTCCAAGATTTTCAAGATGTGATGTTGTCTGTTGGCTCAGAGCACTGCTTCACCATTTTTTGCACCTGGCATGTGTGCTATAAGTCTACTTCATGGATACAATCTCTCACAGTATGCTCCCTCTATGAAAGCATCCTGGGAAACAAGCTTTAAACTGTCTTATGACACCACCAGTGCAGTACAAATGGTAATGAGAGGAATCATCTATAATTTAAAGTTGAAGAAAGGGTGCATAACATTTCATCTTCAGTTAACCCTTTGAGATTTTCGGCCCTCTGCTGATTGTGTCTGTGCCAGATTCAGCTGGGTGAACATAGAGCGCGCCATCATGCAGAGATATTTGTACTTAATCGGCTACTGTACACTAACTTTTTATGGTTGACTAGAATATGGTACCGTTTTAAAGCTCTTTATCGCAGTATCGTTGAAAAAGGTAAATATGATAGCTAAAAGGCCAACAGGACGAGTAGAAGTTAGCGAAAAACGAAAAATCGCACACCCTTCCGCAGATGTATATTTGTAAAAAATAAAGTATTAGAGTTATGTGAAATATGACTGCACCATGTCAATCTACATAAATCCCCTTTCTATTGATATACAGTAATCCCTCTATTATTCGGACGTCCAATACTCGGACATACTCACTGTTCGGATATTCTTGGCTGCCCAACCCCCAAAATGCAAAAAAATTCGAAAAAATCGAAAAATTTTCGATCTTTTGGAACCGCGTCAGTTTGAATTTCCCGCCTGCGACGATCAGCTATGTTTACACTCGTGGCGTCTGTCTGTCGGTCGCCATTACCCACTCAGTTACTGACTCATGAACACCTCCGACAATGGCGGCCATGCTGATTGCTTTTGTGGTGATACCCTACCTCCTACAGTGCTTGATACTGCTCTTCACCTTCTTCATCATGTGTGTGATGATGGAATTTACTGTTATGTACAGTGCAGTGAAGTGATGTGATTCCAGTTATAAAAAAAAAAA
>JAGKTI010001660.1:58825-79872 GCA_018397915.1 Birgus latro
ATGTGTGTGTGTGTGTGTGTGTGTGTGTGTATTTACCTAACTGTATTTACCTAACTGTGATATACAGGAAATGAGCTACGCTCGTGGGGTCCCGTCTCTTTTTCTCATTAAGTCAAGTTTTGCTTTAAACTCGTTTAAGTTTTTAGACTGGACAATCTCTTTGTCCAGTCTATTCCACAGGTCTGTGCATCTATACGGAAAACTATATTTCTTGATGTCCTTCAAGCAGTGTGGCTTCTTCAGTTTCAGTCCATGTCCTCTTGTTGCTCTCTTATCCCATACAAACAGATCTTCTCTATCAATTTTATCTACTCCCATCATGGTCCTGAACACTGCAATCATGTCACCCCTCTCTCTCCTTTCCTCTAAGGATGGCAAATCCAGCCTTTCCAGCCTCTCACTGTATGACAGATCTGCCAGATTGGGGACCATCTTAGTTGCTGTTCTTTGTATTCTCTCAATCTTGTTTATATCTTTCTTTTTGTGTGGGGACCACACTACTGCTGCATATTCTAACCTGGGGCGGATCATGGCCACTATCAATTTTTTCATCATCTCTTCATTCATGTAATGAAATGCCACTCTTATGTTGGTTAAGAGTTTATATGTCTCTCTAACTATCTTGTTAATGTGTTTTTCAGGTGACAAACTATCCTGGACCAGCACTCCTAAATCTTTCTCTTCTCTCGCTTTTGTGATTGGTTCATTACCCATCATATAATTCAGTGATGGTCTCTTGGTGCTTTTACCCATTTCCAATATTTAACATTTTTTTGCGTTGAATTTCATTTCCCACATCCGGCTCCAGTCATGTATCCTATCCAGATCCTCCTGCAGCATTTTACAGTTCCCTTCAACCTCTACCTTCCTCAAGATCTTTGCATCATCAGCAAACAGACTTGCATAACTGTTCATTCCATCTACCATATCATTTACGCAAATCAGGAACATTACTGGCACCAACACCGAGCCCTGTGGGACACCACTTGTTACTTCTCTCCGTCCAGACGTCCTGTCCTTTATTATTGTCCTCATGTGTCTGTCTCTCAAAAAGTCTCTCATCCATTCCAAGAGGTTACCCTTCAGTCCTCCTATATGCTCTAATTTCCACATCAGTCTCTTATGGGGTACCTTGTCAAAGGCCTTTTCCAAATCTAAATACACACAATCCACCCAACCGTCTCTCTCCTGTAGCACATCAATTGCTCTTGGGTAAAAACTCAACAAGTTGGAAACACATGACCTTCCACTTCTGAATCCAAATTGACTTTCAGTCAAAATATTCATCTCTTCCAAATATTTTATCCACCTATCTTTCAGAATCTTCTCGCACAATTTTGCAACCATGCTGGTTAGGGACACTGGTCTATAGTTCAGGGGTTCTTCCTTGTTTCCTCCCTTGTAAATTGGTACCACATTTGCTCTCTTCCATTCCCGAGGCACTTTCCCTTGTTCCAGCGAACACACAATTAAACTGTGAATCTTATCCACCAGTTATTTTCTGCATTCCTTCAGTACCCAATTTGAAATTCCATCCGGTCCTGGGGCTTTCCTTACATCTTGAGTTTCCAGTGTGTGTGTATGTGTGTGTGTCATGTAGGGCACTGGTGGAGGGATGGTGGAATGGTGGTGACGCAAGATGGTGCACAGGGCTGTAGGTGGTGGGCCAAGCCAGCCTGCTCCAAGGTTGTTGCTATAGTTACCAGACTCACAGCAGCACTCACGCCACACTTTTAAAAAACCTACAAGGAAATAGTGGTTGTGGTGGATTGCAGTCTTCTGGAAGTGTTATTATTGTGGAGGGCTAGTATAAGCCTTAGTTGGGCCACTGCACCTTAGCCATGCATATGGACATGGGCAAAAGAACAACAAAAGTTGCCCCCTTTCTCCGCTCACTCTCTCTGACTATACGCGCTTCATGGACAAACTGAGGCAATCACCTTGAAGTATTAGCTATGAAGATTTAAAAAGGTGATTTTCTCAGAAATTTTACAAGAAAGCAAAATCAGAGTAAGGAAAGTACAACTACCATGAAAAAGGACTACAAAAATGCACTTAAAGTTTTATATCAGGTCAGTTATCACACTGCTAAGGCTGGTGAAGCTCATACAATTGCAGAACCTTTAATGAGGTCATGTGTAAAAGATATAGTTTCATGCGTGCTGGGAGACAAAGCAGGTAAAGTTATTGATGCTGTTCTCTTGTCAATCAACACCATCTCTCATGGAATTAAAGATATGGTGAGTAACTGCAAATCGGTGTTAGTGGATCGTTTGATGGGCAGTCCTGTGGGTTTTATCATGCAACTTGACGAGTCAACTCATGTTGCATGCCCTGGCTACCCTTCTTGTCTATGTACGCTACCTTTCAGAAGACAGTGTACATGAGGATATGTTGTTTTGCCCGCCTAGTGAAACCACCACCAAAGGTCAAGATATATTCAACAACTTGGGCACATTCATGCATGAAAATGATTTTAATTGGGATCTCTGTACAGCTGTTTGCACTGAAGGTACAAAAGCAATGACAGGCCCAGTAAAAGCTGTTTTGGTTCTTCCAAGAAATGTTGCTCCATCAGTAGAAGGCAAACACTGTTGGTAAATTTCATCAAACCTAGACCACTAAATTCACCACTGTTTACTGCTCTATGCTAGGAGATGGGGTTCAGTCATCCTGCACTGTTACTGCACACAGAGATGCACTGGTTATCCCGCAGCAAAATGCTTTCACAGATGTGTAAAATGAAATATGAGAGTAGAATCTTTTTTACAGGAAACAACTTTTCTGTCAATTAGGTTCAATGACGAAGTCTGGTTAATGAAACTGAGCTATCCTACGCATTTCTCTGAAAAATAAAATGAACTGAACTTATCATTGCAAGGCTTACATGTCAGGATGCTGAAGGATCAAGACAAAATTGAATATTTTCTCCTCAAAATAAACTTCTGGGTTGACTGTGCAAAGGCAAAACAGTGAATGTTTTTCAAATTTTCATCAGTTCCTGACTGAAAATTCCTTGCAATTGGATGGAAGTTCAGGGGAATGCACTGTTAAGCATTTAAAGCAATTAAGTAATACTTTGAGAGAATATTTTCCCAAGCAGGCAGACCCTCTAACATGGCCACGTAATTCATTTATGGATTCAGGTTCTGTAATAGGACAAACCCTACCTATCAAGGAAAAAGAGCAGCTGACTGAAGGTTCAACTGATCAAACACTGAAAACAACATTTAATAAAGACTCGCCGCTTACCTTTTGGGTAAAGATCTTGCACAAGTATCCTGGTATTGCAAAACGAGCTATGAAACATCTGATGTCATTTGCAACAAGGTATAGGTGTGAGGCGGGGTTTCTCATGCTACACTGCTGCTAAAAGCAAATACAGAATCAAGTTGGATGCAGAACCTGATTAGCACCTGCAGTTAACAAGCATCCTTCCAGACATTCATAGCCTTTGGGATAAAAAGCAAACTCATACATCACACTGAAAATGGTAAGAATGACAAAACTCTGCAATGACTTTCAGCTGATTCCCTCCATTAATTGTGTGTGTGTGTGTGTGTGTGTGTGTGTGTGTGTGTGTGTGTGTGTTCTGAGAAGCAACAGTGATTGAAAAAGGGTTCTGGCAGATGTTAAAGTTTGGGAACGACTGATCTAAACAATGGTCATTTTCAAGATTGGAGACAAAAAGGGGTTCAGGGTACAGTTCTCAAAATGCTATGTCTGACTGGAATTTCTGTTGGTGGTTAAGATATGATGTCACTCTTGCCACTATTTGTCTCTGAGTATGCTGATGAACAACCTCATACACAAGTAAAACTTGGTCCTTTTTCCCAGCATAGACACCATGAAGTGGACAGTGCATCCAATCATCAAGACTGGGAAAGTGACAGGAGATATGGTTATAATAACCAGCTATGCCAGCTTAGGATCTGTCTCATCTGGATACAGTCACTCTGCCCTGGTCTTTCCTCATGAAAGACCTTACAGCTTGAAGCGCAATCCTGATAATTACAGTATAGAACAGTTCCATGATAGGGAGAATAGGAAACAAGTGTTTCACCTGGAAGTAGAGTTTCATTCATACTGTAACATTTATAATGGGTCCAACATACTTGCATGAATCAGCCTTGGTCAACTAATGACAGCACTCCATGCTGCTCGATTCTGTCAACCTCCCTATTCAGTAGCTTATCCCTGAGGAGACACTATGCCCTTGTCCAAGGTCTTTTTTGGTCTGCCTCTCACAATCCTACCCCCAGTGTTCATACTTCTCATTTTCTGCACACAACTGTCATCCTCTAACCTCTCAACATAAACTGACAATCTCAATCTACCCCTCCTCATCACAACATCAACTCCAGTCACATCCTTCCTCTCAGCTCTTCTGCAGATTAAGCTACTTGATATCAATGTCTGAGGTCTATATGATGGCAAAATTCTCTGATGTACTATGCAAAAAATGTTAGCATCTATCAGTACCTTGCAGTCAGGGGTAGTGACAGCTATCAAGATTTGGCTAATGGCTTGTGGAGAGTATACAGATCCAATCTTGGAGGAAACCATATCCTTGACATCCTACAAGAGAATGATGTAGTCAAGAAATGGCAGATCCTGGCATGCTGAAGATGCCAGACAACTAGGTCATCTTTATGGTGTCAAAACATAAAATCTGCATCCAATGCAGATGCATCTAGAGATAGCAAGTCCTGGACTGCTGTACATGTCAAAGCATCTGGTCACCTTTCTGGAGGTGTCTAAGTCCACATCCAATGCAGATGCACCAGCTATGATGCCCATGTCATCAGAAGAGGCAGATACTACTGAGTGAGTCATAAATAGTTCAGAGGACCAAAATTGTTTTGAATGTTATTGTGCCCTCAATAGGCCAGACATTCTATATACAAAAGTACACAGGAAATGCAGATAACAGGAGGTCTAGGAGCCCATAATGAAAATAACATTTAGAAAGTTCAACTATTTTTCCATACTTGTCTACCTTTATCCACTGAATAGTCACATTTTTATATACTTATTATAATTAACAGGACAAAACAACAAAAAGTCACCATTAAATGCCACTTTCAAACTTTCCTTTACCTTGTCCTTGCTTCTTCTTGTGTTATGCACACTTGATTCTGGAACATTCAACTGTCTCACAGTTTCACAGGTTTTCAAGCCATCTTCTTTAAGTTTAATGACTTTCTTCTTGTCTTCAACACTGTACTTTTTCTGAGCTATGCCTTTTCTGTAGTCAAGCTTCTTCTTCACAGCCATCTTCCACCACCACTATTTGAAGCTCTTGGCCTTTCAGGCAGCACACCATTTCCACCACCAGCCACAGAACCCATGAGGCTAACGAAAACAGTGAACAATGGTGGTAGCCTGGTATAAAAAAAAAATAAAAAAAAGGGCAAGGTCACACTAGTGTAGCGATGGGCAGGACAACAGTGAATCGAAACATACTATATGACTCGCTCGCCAGGAAAACGAACCGAAATGTACCTCGCGGCTTACTCGCTAGACGACACACAGAGTTTCAAGGTTTATGTTGCTAGTTATGAAGCTGAAGACAGTTTCTATCCTATCGCTAGACTTGAAATTGCTAGTCAAAAAAACGTTACTTGCGGGGCCCTACTATACTTAAATGCACTCACATTTTCCATTGCGTCATCATCCAACCTCACTGTACTTTCACTGACTTCATTTCTCTCGAGGACCATTACTTTACTCTTCCCTACGTTCACCTTTATATTCTGTTTCTTACACACTCTCCCAAACTCATTCACCAAGCCTTGCAGTTCCCCTTTGTCTTTACTTAACAATACAATGTCATCTGCAAACAACAGAACAGTAAGTCTCCAAATGCTGCCCTTTCTCATTAGGGCCACTACAACATCCACTGCCCTACCTTGTACCTTTTTTATAACCCCATCCATATACAGACTGAACAACCATAGTGACATGACACATCCCTGTTTCAATCCAACATTCAGACAGAAAAATTCACTCAGTTCATCATCCACACACACTGCAGCATTATCATCCTTATACACACTACGGCATTCAACAGCTTCACATTTACTCCCTATATTCTTCATACTTTCCATATTCCTTGTCTACCCACTCAGTCATATGCTTTCTCTGAATCCATGAAGGCCACATACAACTTCTCTCTCTTCTCTAGAAACTTTTCCACTAATGGCCTACAGATGAATATCTGACCTACACAACCTCTTCCCTTCCTAAAACCTCCCTGTTTTTCTCCAACTAATTCCTCTGTTATTTCCCTAACTTTGTCAACAAGTATCCTACCATGTACTTTTGTGTGTGAAAAAAGCAAAACTCTGTGAACTTTGGAATCATGTTTGGTGCTACCCCCAGTGGAAAGCGTGGTGCAACCAGAGCTGCCAAGGCTAAGGCTAAAAGGCTGAGGCATAGCCTTTCCTTTAATGTTAAATTGGACGTTACTATGCACCATATGGAGAGGCAGGGACCGAGTATGATTGCCGATGCCCTGAAGCTGCCCCTCTCCATGGTTTCGATGGCCAATAAGAAACCTGAGGCAATACTGTTGGCATTGCAGACCATGCCTTCTCTCACAGCAGAATGGCTAACAAAAGCAAGGTAGCCAACATTGGAAGAAATGGAGTGACTCTTGACTCTGTAGGTTACCGATCTACTGAGCAAGGCGGCCTCTTCACCGCTCCTTCATTTGCACCAGAACTCTCGATATTTAGAAAGACTTAAAGGAGAAGGAAGGTATAGAGGCCAAGGAGGAGTTCAAGTACAATACAGGCTGGTTTGAACATTTCAAGGACCATGCAGGCTTTAAACATGTAACAATGCATGGGGTGGTGGCAAGCACAGACCACGTATCACCTGAAGCCTTGCCAGCGCAGCTCAAGGCCATTATTGAGGATGGCGGTTACTCCCCAAAACAAGTGCTTAATTTTGATGAGACTCGCCTGTATCAGAAGTGTATCTTGAAGAAAACCTACATTAGCCAGGAAGAACAGCATGCAGCTGGTTTCAAGGAATAAAGGACTGTCTCACTCTACTCTTTGGTGCCAATACAGGGGAGGACCTTGAGCTGAAGCAGCTTCTCGTGTATCGCTGGGAGAACCGCGTACTGGCAGGGTTTGTAAAGGAGAACCTTGAGGTTATTTTGAAAAGCAATTCCAGGGCCTGGATGACAACTGCACTCTGCAGGTCCCACATGGCGGGGTACCTGTCCCCCCGCCTGCATGACTATGCGAGCAGAAACAGTCCTGCAAATCATTTCCTTCTCCTTGTTGATGATGCATCAAGCTACCAGGAGCGCATGGAGAACTGGGCTGACAATATCAAGGTGGTGCACCTGCCCCCCAACACAACATCACTGCAGCTGCCCATAGACCAGCAGGTCATTGCAGCGTTCAAGGCATATTACTACTGCCGCACCATGGAGCAGATGGTGAAAGAGAGTGATGCTAGGGAAAGCAACTTTTGGAAAAAATATAACATAAAGCATGCCGTCAACAACATCAATGTGGCATGGAAGGAGGTGCAGCCATACACACTGAATGCTGGGTGGCATAAGGTGTGGCCGGAGTATGTGTACTCCTTGATGGGGTTCCTGGCGGTTGAAATTATCCATCGAGACATACTCGACCTCTCTTACGAGGCTGGCTTCGAAGATGTGGAGGAGAAGGATGTGCAAGACATCCTGGACAGCCACACTGAGTGGCTGTCAACACAGGAGCTCACTGAGCCCAGGGAATGAGTGGCGGAGACACAGGAGGGTGATGAGGAGAGGACGGACACATTCGTGTCCTGGATGTCAACACTCTGAAAGAGTTCCTTGCAATTATGGACAAGGGCATAAACTTTATCAAGGACAAGGACCCGAAACCAGCGAGAAAAGACACTGCAGTGTATGGTATCCAGCATCACCTGAGGGTGTAAAAGAAGCTACTGTTATCTAAGAAAATGGCAGCACACCTGACCACCAACACCTCCTCCTTCTTCCCTTCTAAGACCTCTGAGGAAGTGCCAATGCCATCAACAAGTGGTCTTCAAAAGGAACGTCCTGCATTATCTGCCTCTGTTGAATCATGTCTCTTCATCATCACCTGACACACCCATTAACCACTTTGCCACATTCTCCCTAACTTGCACTGCAACTCTCCCACACCTGCACCACCACTCTCCCTCACCTGCAACACCACTCTCCCTCACCTGCACTGCTATTCTTCCTCACCAGCACCGCCAGTCTCCTGCACCTGCACCACCACTTTCCCTCATCTGCAACGCCACGCTCTCCCTCACCCGCATCACTCCACTCTCGCTCAGCCTCACTGCATCACTTGATCCTGTCATCACCACATCACTCTCCCCATCATTCCTCACCTCCTGAGGACCTGGAATGATTGTCCAGGCCCTCCAGCTGTCCCCTAGCCTCAGAGGGGAGCCTTGGTGACAACTCAGAATGGCATAGGACAAATGTCAGGTGGGTGGCAGAGGTATTTTTGGTCATTTTAGGCTTCAAGGTTAAAGTCACCCTCCCTAACCCCACTGAATCCATGCTATAGACTTCGTTAAGCAATTATTCATTATGTGACGGGTCTTTGCATGACGCAACCCTATCACATAACAAGGCTGCACTGTATACTATTACCATTTCACCTGAAAATACAATATAAAAAATATATATTTGTTATCAGGGACAAAGTTACTTACAATATCTTTTACTCTTTCTTTATGCACTCTTTTAACCCCTTCAGTCTAGCAATCTAATTTTTACACTGTTACTACTAGCACATGATTTTATTCAGCCTGGGAGACACTTTTTTAACTGGAGGACTTAGATATAACCTTCATTAATCCCTCCCGTATGAGAAGGAGGGATGTGAGAAGAGGGGAAGAAATCAGTAGGATGGAAGTGGTGGAAGCAATGAAGAAAGTTAAAATGGGGAAAGCCCCAGGAATTGATGGAGTGTGTAGTGAAATGCTGAAGCATGGTGGAGAGGCTGTAATAGAATGGATATGGAAGATGTGCAGATTTGCCTGGGAGAAAGGTAGGGTCCCGGAGGATTGGAAGTCAGGTATAATTATTACCCTGTACAAAGGAAAAGAGGAAAAAGAAGTGTGTGGTAACCATAGAGGCATTTGCCTTCTTAGTGTAACAGGAAAAGTATATGGTAGGATGCTTACTGACAGAGTTATGGAAATAACAAAGGAATTAGTTGGAGAAGAACAGGGAGGTTTTAGGAAGAGAAGAGGTTGTAAAGATCAGATATTCATTCTTAGATCTTTATTGGAAAAGTTTCTAGACAAGGGAAAGAAGTTGTATGCAGCCTTCATGGATTTGGAGAAAGCATATGATAGGGTGGATAGACAAGGAATGTGGAAAGTATTATGCATATATAGAGTAGACGGGAAGTTGTTAAAGGCCGTGAAGAGTATGTATGAGGGTGCTAACACTGCAGTGCGTGATGAGGGAAGGGTACTGGTAAACAGTGAGGATATTAAAGATGCATGGAGAGAGCATTATAGTCGGTTGTTGAATGAGGAGTTTGATTGGGATAGGGAAGGTTTGGAGCCAGCTGATCCAGTGTTTGGGCCTTGGCCTTTGATTGACGCTGCTACTGTGAGTGAGGCAATAGGCAGGATGCGGGTGGGGAAGGCAGCAGGTGTGTCTGGGTTGACTGCCGAAATGTTGAAGGCCTCAGGAGATATTGGGGTGAGGTTAGTCACTGACCTGATAAATAGGATTATATATGAGTGTGTTGTCCCAGATGATTGGCTGAAAAGTGTAATTGTAAATGTGTACAAAGGGAAGGGTGATGCCCTGGAAAGGGGAAATTACAGAGGTATAAAGCTCTTAGATCAGATAATGAAAGTAATGGAGAGAGTTCTAGAAGGTATGATTAGAGAAAGAGTGAATATCAATGAGATGCAGTTTGGGTTTATGCCAGGCAGGGGGACCACTGATGCCATATTCATTGTTCGACAGCTTCAGGAAAAATATATTGGCAAGAAAAGGGAATTGTATTTTGTTTTTGTTGATTTGGAAAAGGCCTTTGACAGAGTCCCTAGAGAGGTGGTGAAGTGGGCAATGAGAAAGCTAGGGTTGGAAGAGTGGCTGGTTAGGGTGGTTATGGCCATGTACGTGGGTGCTCACACTCAGGTAGGGTGAATGGAGCTTTGAGTGATGAGTTTCCCGTGAATGTTGGTGTGCATCAGGGGTCAGTTTTGAGTCCCTTGTTGTTTATCATGGTGCTTGAAGCCCTCTCACGTGACTTCAGAGATGGACTCCCATGGGAGATGTTGTATGCTGATGATTTGGTGCTGATTGCTGAGAATGAAGGGGAGGCTGAGGAATGATTTAAGAAGTGGAGAGATGGTATGGGGCACAAGGGCTTAAGGGTAAATGCAGATAAAACAAAAGTGATGATATCTAGGGTTGGTGGCGGTACAATCAGAGGAGAGGGAGAGTGGCCATGTGCAGTTTGCCACATGGGTGTGGGAAGTAATTCCATCTTGTGCAGTGTTTGTGATAAGTGGGTGCACAAGAGATGTAGTGGTATTAGAGGTAGACTGCGAGATAATGCTGATTTCATGTGTGCGGTGTGTCGGGGAGAGCAGGCAGAGATTGTTAGGCGTGAGAGGGTTGAACTTGCAGGTGAGTCTCTTGAGTGTGTGGAGGAGTTCTGTTATTTGGGAGACATGTTATGTGCCGGAGGTGGGGCTGGAGTTAGCTCGGTTGCTAGAGTGAGAAGTGGTTGGAAGAAGTTCAGGGAGCTGTTGCCTCTCCTGACATTGAGAGGACTCTCCTTACGTGCTAAGGGGTCTTTGTATGCAGCATGTGTTAGGAGTGTGATGCTGTATGGTAGTGAGACCTGGGCAGTAAAGGAAGAAGATATTCGCAGGCTCAAACGTACAGAAATGACAATGATTAGGTGGATGTGCAGTGCGTCCCTGCATGCAAGGCCTGGGGGGGGCTGGGCTTACGATAGAAGAGTTGAGAGGTAGGATGGGACTGGAGTGTATTGGTGTTGTGATGAGGAGAGGCAGGCTGAGGTGGTTTGGACATGTGGAGAGGATGGGGGAGGATAATTGGGTACAGAGGGTGAGAGGTGTTAATATTGGGGGAGGGGTTGGGAGAGGTAGACCGAGAAAGACATGGGATGAGGTCATTAAATGTGACTTAAGGGTTAAGGGACTGAATAGGGAGGCTGCCAGAGATCGAGCAGCATGGAGAGCCGCCATTAGGTGACCAAGGCCGACACATGCAAGCATGTTGGAGCCTTCAAAAATGAGCGATGAATGAGCGATGAGCGATGAAGGTTGGACTGAAACAAGGATGTGTCATGTCTCCATGGTTGTTCAATCTGTACATGGATGGGGTTATAAAAGAAATACAAGGTAATGCAGTAGATGGTGGAGCGGCCCTAGTGAGAGAGGGCAGTGTTTGGAAATTCCCTGTACTGTTGTTTGCATATGATACTGTGCTGTTGAGTGAAGACGAAGGGGAGCTGCAAGGCTTGGTGGATGAGTTTGGAAGTGTGTGTAAGAAACAGAATCTAAAGATGAATGTAGGGAAGAGTAAACTGATGGTCTTCATGAGAAGTGAAGTCAGTGAATATACAGTGAGACTGGATGGGGAGGAGATGGAGAATGTGAGAGCATTTAAGTACTTGGGTAGTGTGATGAGTAAGGATGAAAATTCAGAGGGTGAAGTGCTTGAAAGTGTGCAGCAGGGAAGAAAGGTTGCTGGTTCCTTGAAAGTAGTGATAAGAAACAGGGAAGTGAGCATGATAGTGAAAAAGTTACTACATGACAGTTTTGTGATACCAACTCTGACATATGGAAGTGAAGCTTGGGCCCTGTTGGAGGGACAGCAATCACGAGTGACAGCAATGGAAATGAGCTATTTGAGAGGAGCATGTGGAGTCACATGGAGAGACAGACTGACAAATGAGGAAGTGAAGGAGTGTTGTGGTGTGGGTGTGGATGTGGATGTGATAGAAAGCGTTAGGAGAAACACACTGAGGTGGTTTGGCCATGTGGGGAGGATGGAGAGTGAGAGACTGAGAGGAGGGTGTATGTGAATGAGGTGGAGGGGGGGAGAGGTAGGGGGAGGCCAAGGATGAGATGGAGGGATGGAGTGGAGAGGTATAAGAGAGAGGGGAGTGTGAGCTGGGAGTACGACAGTGAAATGGCGGGGGACAGAGCAACATGGAGGTGATTTGTTTGTGGCCACTCCTTACGGGATTAAGGCATCTGGCGATAGAAAAATAGCCAGACAGAAGAGAAGCCTTTTCCCAACTTCAAGAAAGGAGTAATGTGAAAAAATATGTCATCAGATTCAAGGGGCTAAATAAAACTAAGTAACAATACAGTTATTCAGACACTATAATATGTGCTAATGTTCAGAAATACCTCAGTCATAAAAAATGTATTACACTGAAAGTACGAACAATGGTTACACCTTTGGCGATCACTCTTACATGACAAATGACATTCCCTCGCTTCTTAAACGAGATGAAGCAAACATTTTCAATAATCATTCCAAATCTCAGAGGTCTGTACGTGTATGTCTGTATTAGCCAAGTGTAGTTCATGTAGATGTAGTTCAGGCAAATCCTCAATTTACATCAGGAATGTGTTTCAAAATAATAACAATAAAAAAGGTTTTTCCGTTCAAGTTGTACTGCAAATTGGAGAAACTTATAAAAGCAACTTAATAGGAAGTGACAAAAAGTTAACAGGCAGTTTCCCTGTATTTTCCTGTACATTCACTACTACTACTACAAAAGGTAACATAATGAGGACTTGTGGCAGGTGGGAGAACCCATCATCCACCCACTCAGTGTAGTAGTGGTACTCTGTTTTAGGGTAGCTCTACAATGAGTGGCAAGCCAAATGATTTCCTGTAAACTAGGAAATCATTGACAATTCTTGGTGGTAACCTTATAACCAACCAACATGTGTTCCCTACGTGACAACAAGTGGGTTGGCAGAGGGTTAGTGTCCCTCCCTATGGAAAACAACTAACCAAAAATACAAACAAGGAGCCTCGGACCAGGACTGACCAACAGGTGACGACTAAAGACCGAACAATGGACATGGTACGGATTGTGACATGGAATGTAAGGGGTGCGAATGATGAGATGTGAGAGATTGTCCAGGTGCTTGAAAGTGCAAAAGTGGATGTAAGTGTAATAAGCAAGACTAAATGGAGGTGATAGTGTGAGGGAATGGAAGTATGGATGGGACACATGTGCGGAAGTGGGTGAGAATGATAGGGCAAATGAAGGAGTGTGTATTGTTGTGTGCAAGAGATGGAAGGAGAATATAAGAGAATATGGATCAGCTGGCTGAAGGATTGTGAGGGTAAGATGGAAAGTTGCACTACAAATGTGGGCGATTATGTGTGTGTGTATGTGCCAACACATGATCGTGCAAGCAGAGTGAAAGAAGAGTTCTGGACAAATGTGGAAGTGTTGAAATGAATGAGAGAGTGTTTTTGATTGGATATATGAATGGAAAATAGGGAAAGTGAAGGTGGGTGGATTAGTTGGTGAGTGGGGTGTGCCTGCAGATGTGGATGAGAATGGCAGTGCTCTAGTGGACATGTGTGCAGGGAAGGAGTTGGTGATAGCCAATACCCTCTTTAGACACAAAATGATCCACAGGCATATGTGGCGAGTGATGAGAAGGGTGGGTGGTGAACTGAATGAATGGAAAAGGCAGTGACTGTTTATGTGTATGCAGATGGCAGAATGAGAAGGTGGGTAATGGATGCAAGAGTATATAGAGGTTGGGGGAGTGGACTTTCTGACCACCACTTGATGGTGGTGAAAGTCAAGGTTTAAATGAAATGGAAGAATAGAAAAAAGAAAGGACAGGAGGAAGTAGTTCAATCAAGAAGGGTAGAAAGGTTGCAAAAGGATGTAAAAAAGGCAGAATATAAGAGAGAAGTGGAGGAGCAATTGGGTAAATTTGGAGCAGATGGGGGACATGGAAGGTATGTTCAAGATATTCACTGAAGAAATCTGTTCAGCATGTGAGGCGTTGGGTGAAGAGAGGACGAAAGGGGATGCAAGGAGCAGCATGGTGGAAAGAAGAGGTGAGACAGGCTGTGGCACTAAAGGAGAATGCATGCAGTGAGTGAATGAGAAACAGGGGTGAGGAGGAAGTTGAGAGATGGAAGAGAGAGTTATATGTAGAGAGGAAAAGAGGTGAAAAGATTAATGAGAAAGTAAGCAAAGAGTGGATGGAGAATTTGGAAGAATTTGAGTGTAAAGTGGAGGGAATGTAAAAAAAAATGTTCTTGAAAGAGGTAAAGAGAGTTAGACAGGGTGATAAAGAAGTTAGTTGGGGAGTGAAAGGTAAAAATGGTGCATTACTAGTGGAGAAGGAAGGAAGAGTGAGCAGATGGAGAGAACACTTTAAGGAATTGTTGAACATAGAGAATGAAAGTCATGCGAGTATAAGTGGCTGGGGAATGGCTGAGAGAAGGAAGAATGTGAGAGAGATGAAGAAATCAGTAGGATGGAAGTTTGGAAGCAATGAAGAAAGTCAAATAGGGAAAGCCCCATGGTGAAATGCTGAAGCATGGGGGAGACATAGTAGTAGAATGGATGTGGAAGATGTGCAGATTGGCCTGGGAGGAAGATAGAGCCCCGGAGGATTGGAAGTCAGGTACAATTATTCCCATGTCCAAAAAGAAAAGGAGAAAAAGAAGTGTCTGGTAATCATAGGGGCATTTGCCTTCTTAGTGTAATAGGAAAATATATGGTGGGATACTTATTGACAGAGTTAGGGAAATAACAGAGGAATTAGTTGGAGAAGAACAGGGAGGTTTTAGGAAGGGAAGAGGTTGTGTTGATGAAATGTTCAGTCTTAGGTCTTCTGTGGAAAAGTTTCAAAAGAAGGGAAAGAAGTTGTATACGTCCTTTATGGATTTGGAGAAAGCATATGACTGGGTGGATAGACAAGGAATGTGGAAAATGTTAAGAATATATGGAGTCTGCGGGCTCCTGGCCTTTGGTTCCTTCTTCCTTAAAAAATAAAAATAAAAAAATAAAAAAATAAATAAATAAAAAACTGTGAAGAGTATGTATGAAGGTGCTGAGGCTGCAGTGTGTGTGCTTGGTGAACTGAGTAAATTTTTCTACTTGAAGGTTGGATTGAAACAGTGATGTGTCATGTCTCTATGGTTGTTCACTTTGTACATGGATGGAGCTACAAAAGAGATACAAGGTAGGGCAGTGGATGCTGAAGCAGCCCTGATGAGAGAGGGTAGTGTTTGGAAACCCCTTGTACTGTTGTTTGCTGATGATACTGTTTTGTTAAGTGAGGAAAAAGGGGAGCTGCAAGGCTTGGTGAATGAGTTTGGGAGAGTTTGTAAGAAAAGGAATCTAAAGGTGAATGTAGAGAAGAGTAAAGTTACTGTCTTCGAGAGAAATGATGCCACTGAATGTACAAAGAGGCTGGATGAGGAGGAAATGGATAATGTGAGTGCATATAGGTACTTGGGTAGTGTGATGAGTAAGGATGGAAATTTAGAGCGTGAAGTGCTTGAAAGGGTACAACGAGGAAGAAAAGTTGTTGGATCTTTGAAAACAGTGACAGAAGTGAGCACAGAAGTAAAAAAAAAATCGCTGCATGACAGTATTGTGGTACCAACTCTAACGTATGGAAATGAAGCTTGGACGCTGTTGGAGGGACACAAGTCAGGAGTGAAGGCAGTGGAAATATGTTATTGGAAAGGAGCATGTGGAATCACACCGAGAGACAGACAGACAAATAAGGAAGTGAAGGAGCGTTGTTGGTTTGGATGTGGATGTGATAGAAAGTGTTGGAAGAAATGCACTGAGGTGGTTTGGCCATATGGAGAGGATGGAGAGCAAGAGACTGATGAGGAGAGTGTATGTGAATGAGGTGGAGGGGGGGGGAGGAAGAGGAGGCCAAGGATGAGGTGGAGAGATGGAGTGGAGAGGTATATGAGAGAGAGGGGGCAATAGCTGCAAGTAGGGCAGTGAAATGATGGGGGACAGGGCCACATGGAGGCAATTTGTTTGCGGCCACTCCTTACGGGATTCAGGTGATTGGCAACAGATAGATTGATAGCTAATAAGTACTTACGATATATGGGATAAATGCCTTTTTTTCCATCACCAAATGGTATGGCCCAGCACTTTTGTATTAGAGAACCCTGTGTAACACAGACTGTCTTACCTTCAACATTACTGAGTGAATTAAACTGTAGAAGGTTCTTTGCTACCATGTCATTCAGCCAGCGACTACTCTGGTCATCCTTGTCAATAAATTCAGCTGATGAGCCCTGAAAATCAATAAGTAATTTTATTACAGTACTTGTTTTAGAAGTTATTTCTTTTTATCTGGCTGGGATATATATCTAGATCTTTTACAAAAGCCACACTACATGTGAATGGTTATCCCTTTCAGTATGATGACACCTTGTAATTTCATCCTTTCTACCACATAAATAACATCCTCAACTGAAGAAGTACCACTTGTATTGAAGGGGACCAAAACTTCCTCCATTTAAACTCCTCTGTCCAAAACTGCCTTCCTAAACTGAAGAGAACTGTCTGGTGGTAGCAAAGTAGAATATCAAAAGTAGCCATTGTAGACAGTGCCTCACCAGTGTTGGACGCAAGGGTACTTCTGGATGGCAAGGTGCTGGAAAATATAAGGAAATTTCATTCCCAGGTGGACACCACAGCTGCTTGGCTCCACCCAGGGTGGACAATATCACCTTGTTAGGCTCCTTGTCAGCACCAGCCACTTTAGTGATGGGGTTAACCCCTCAATTGCTGCAGGTTCAGAAATTTGCAGGCTCCTCTGGCCAGTCCCGGGACCATTTTTTCAAAGTTCTAAAATTGATTTCTTTTTCTTGTAGATATGAAGAGAATCGTCAGGTGCACCTGGCAATGTGTCTTTTAGCTCCCTAAACCCATTCTGTGATTCACTATGATTTGTGGATGATATCATAAAATCACAAAATTCACTGTGCATGTGCCATTAACATGTAAACATATAGGCGAAAACATGAGAAAAAGTAACCGCCTGAGTGCTTGGGATGGTAGAGTAGGGTAGCGTAAACATATCAAAGACCATTCCCTTCTCATAATTGTTTGCATTTTTCTATAAATTGGGCTAATTCGACGTCACTAGCACGTTTACGGTAAAGTGTAAGTCGACACCGGCGGCCATTGAGGGATTAAGTAGCAAAGTTTCACAAAACAGAATGGTCATAACAAATATTGCATACAAAATCTCATCATCATATTGTATCACGCCATATTGCTTACAAAGGCTCGTACGTGCTTGCATGCATCGGTCTTGGTCACCTAATGGCAGCCCTCCAAGTTGCTCAATCTCTGGCAATCTCCTTATTCACTCCCTTATTCCTGAGGTAACACTCTATGACCTTGTTCCAGGTCTTTTTCACTCAGCCTCTTACAAAATTAGCCCAGATATTCACACTTCTCACCTTCCACACCCAACTGTCAGCCTCCATCCTTTTAACATGCACCAAAGTACTCTATCTCAATTTACACCTCATCACAACACAAACACATTCCAATCCTATACTTCTCAACTCTTCAATTGCAATTCTAGCCTGCCCAGGTCTCGAATTCAAGGATGCACTGCACATCCAGCTAATCTTTGTCAGTTCTGTACATCTGAGCCAATGAATATCCTCTCCCTTTACTGACCAGGTCTCACCATCATCCAACATTAGGCTCCTAATACATGCTGCATACAATAATTCCTTAGCACAAAGGGAGAGCTATCTCAATGTTAGGAAAGACAACAGTTCCCTGAACTTTCACCATTCACTCCTTACTCTAGCCCCACCTACGGCACATAAAATGTCCCCCAAACAACAAAACTCCACACACTTAAGAGGCTCTCCAGTAAGATCAACCCCTTCATGCCTGACACACTTTACATGCTCTCCATTACACACTGCATACATGAAGCCTGCATTATTTTGCAGTCTACCTCTAACACCACAACATCTCTTATGCACTCACTTATCATAAACACTGCACAAGATGGAGTTACTTCCCACATGCTTGTGGTAAAGTGCACATGGCCACACTCCTGTTCTGACTACCACCACCAGCCCTATATATCATCACTTTTATTTTATCTACATTTATTTTCAAACTCTTGTGCCCCCATTCCATCTCTGCATTTCCTAAATCTTTCCTATTCCTCCCTTTCATTCTCTGAAATCAACACGAAATCATTACCATAAAATATCTTCCATGGGAGTCCATTTCTGAAGCCAGGTGAGAGAGCTTCATGCACCACGACAAACAATTAGGGGCTCAAGACCGACCCCTCACGCTAACATTCATGGAAAACTCATCATTCAGTAAGCAATAAAAGTAAGCCCCCTACTGTGTGCATCTACTTCACACTCAGGGCATATCCATCAATGTCCTTTCCGATGCATCAATTTCTAAAATGAATTGCCTATGGTCAGGGTATCATAACAAACCTCTTGCTGTGTAGGGTGATCGGCCAAAAGACAAAAGTAAGAGAGGTGAAATCTTAGATGAAATTGTGTCCCTAACTGTGCTAGCAGTCCTCACTATAAGTCAGGGAAGTTTTCCAAATAATCACCATTATAACTTTCCAACATCCACCCTTCTTGGGATGAAAGTGTCTGTCTATGATGTTGATAGACAAACTTTTTCATTAAACTGCTACTGCAAACTGGCAGTAAGTGATAGATAAGCTTAGAGGTAGCAACAAACTTTCAATGGACAATTTTTCTGTATTTACTGCTGACATAACAGCAATAAAAAATCTCAAAATGGTGACTTAATACAGGCCCTTCCTGTATGGCATTTGCATACCATAAAATTTGCACAATGAGAAGAATAACCCAACAGGTAATGAAGGACATGGCACTCAAGGCTCTCAACCAGCTTGTAAATATCTATCTATCTATATACCCAGGCTGCTTTTCCCCCTCCCCCCCAAAAAATGGGGAAAGCCGAGATAGGACAACACACTCCCACTTCACTCAACCACACACACACATTTACTCATATCTCAGCCCCAAGGGGAGAAGGAGCAGATCCTCGCTGCACCACATTGCTCGAGGGTCAACTGCGCAGTGCAATCAGCAACATCTGCAGCAGGGCCCAACAGCAGAGCTGATTTACCCCTGCCACATCATAATGGACCCATCCCCTTACCCACACCTGACCTGATCAGCTGATCAGACCAAATGCAGGAGAATAACCCCTTGGGGCTGCGTCACCATTTATTCATTCACAATTTCTCTCCAGTCATCTTTATCACAGGAAGCCACTCTTCCTTGCTCTACAGACATCTCTCTCGCATCTAACGCTCTCTTCACACTGTCCATCCATCCTATTCATGGTCTTCCTCTCAGCCTTACATCCCTCACATCCGGTCCAGTTACACTTTTTCACCAATCGCTCTTTATCCATTCTCTCCATATGCCCATACCATTGTAACACCCTCTGCTCAGCTTGATCAGCCATCTCCTGCATAACTCCAGTTCTCCTTCGCACTTCATTATTTCTCACTCAATCCATACATGTCACTCCACATATACTCCTCAGACACCTCATCTCCATTACAGTCTCTTCCTCTCTGCTACACACATACTCCATGTTTCAGCCTCATATAATGCAGTCGGTACCACTACAACCTCATACAGTCTTCTCTCTACATCCACTCTAAGCAAACGACATCTAAACACATTTTCCACTCCTCCCAGCACCTTTCCTACTTCATTCATTCTAAACTTCACCTCTACATCCATTCTTCCATCCACAGCAACATGTGACCAGAGTCAGCTTTAAGCCAAATGGACCAATTGCTCCCAACTGGGCCCCATGCCTAAGGAGGCCCTGCACAAGGGAGCTAGAGTAGGGGAGAACAGTGATGGTTCGGACAGTGCATTTCCTGAGATACGTATGGGACCTAGGGCCGTGAGGTCTTGCATGAAAGTGCAAGAGTTTGTTTACTTCGACCACATGGAACCTCCAAGCAACAAATGCCACACTTTTCAATGCACATAAACATGATTACATTACTGCTTAAACCTGAATTTTTAGTTATTATCATCATCATCATCTATCTGGATCTCCTTTCCCAACCTAGGGCAGGGTGAGGAGTAGCAACGTCCAGACAGCCCAAATTTGCCCAATTCAATGGGCCACATTTTCATTCACTCATCATTCAAGTCCCCAAAATCCTGGCTCTATCTGATACGCCAAAAACATTCACCACATTCTGCAGCTTCACATAAACGTATCCAATAGAGTCAATCCGGACGTACATTAAAAAGGGTTGCCAAATCCCTGATCAAGCACTTCTCACAACATTCATCCAGCCAGCTCGATCTCTTATCAGTTCCCTAGCCTCACCAACTTCCAAACATCTCTTCCTCACACACTCATCTACCATATTCTTGCACCTTCTCCTTGGCCCACTGCACCTCCTCCCTCCTTCAGATTCACTCAGATATACCTTTTTCACCACTCTATTGTTATCCATTCTCTCCAGATGACCATACCATCTTAGTACACTCTCTTCAATTCTGGTATCCAGACTTCCTCACTCCACATCTTTCACAAATCACATTACAGTATTTCATATCCTATCCACTCTCTGTCGTCGTTTTCGTTTTTGAAGGCTCCAACATGCTTGCATGTGTCGGCCTTGGTCACCTAATGGCGGCTCTCCACGCTGCTCGATCTCTGGCAGCCTCCCTATTCAGTCCCTTAACCCTTAAGTCACATTTAATGACCTCGTCCCATGTCTTTCTCGGTCTACCCCTCCCAACCCCTCCCCCAATATTAACACTTCTCACCCTCTGTACCCAATTATCATCCCCCATCCTCTCCACATGTCCAAACCACCTCAGCCTACCTCTCCTCATCACAACACCAATACACTCCAGTCCCATCCTACCTCTCAACTCTTCTATCGTAAACCCAGCCCCCCCAGGCCTTGCACGCAGGGACGCACTG
>JAGKTI010001661.1:16110-35082 GCA_018397915.1 Birgus latro
TAACAGTCTCTTTCTTCTGACATCAGTTTCAAACATTTTAGTCTTTCTCTCTCTCCCGACACATCAACTTCAATCACTCTAGTCTCTCTCGACATATCAGTATCAATTCTCTCCTTCACCTGACATCAATTTCAGTCATTCTAAACACATTTAATGTCAATCATTCTAGTGTCTCTCTCCTGACTTTAATTATCCTAATCACTCTTTCTCCGGGCATAACAACTTCTCTAGTGCCATATATTTAACGAGCCCTCACCACTCCTCATTCAATACAAACTTGTCAGTCCATTCCATTCCAACCACTCTGTGCCAAAATTTTTGGTCATTCCTCCTGCCATTATTCTCACTTCTAACCACGTCCTTTGTCCCATATCCCAAACAATTCATAAAAATGTATTTCACTCAAATTTTTTGTCTAAACACTATCTATACAATCCTTGTTCTTTCCTACACACACAGCTCTCTCTCGCCCTAATAATCCTTTCAGTTCACAGTCACTATCAATTCTTTCCCCATCCTTCTTTTTCTTCACTTCAAGTCCTCAATTCACCTAACGCTATCGTTTATTTGGTCCTCAATTCACCTCACGTTTTTGTTTATTTGGTCTACTGTTCTTTTATGCCAGTCTCTTGTTTCACTCTTATAAATTTTTAAGCATTGTTTTGTGAAGTTAGGAGGAATCTTTATGTACAACTGTCTTACTGGGGAAAGACCCAGGAACTGATGGAGTGTGTCGTGAAATGCTGAAGTGAGGAGGTAGAACAGATATGGAAGATGTGCAGATTGGCCTGGAGGAAGGGCGAGTTCCAGGGGATTAGAAGCAGTAACAATCATTCCCCTGTACAAAGGAAAAGGGGGAAGAAAGAAGTATGTGGTAATCATAGGGGCATTTGCCTTCTTAGTGTAACTGGAAAAGTATATGACAGGATAGTTATTGATAAAGTTAGGGAAATAACAAAAATTAGTTAGAGAAAAACCGGGAGGTTTTAGAAGGGAAGTGATTGTGTAGATAAGACATTCATTCTCAGGTTTTTAGTGGAAAATTTTCCAGAGAAGAGGAAAGTTTTATGTAGCCTTCATGAATTTAGAGAAAGCATATGAAGGGATGTGGAAAACATTATGAATATATGGAGTAAACGAGAAACCGCTGAATGCCGTGAAGAGTATGTGTGAGGGTGCTAAGGCTGTACTGCCTGTGGATAATGAAGTTAATTTTTCTATCTGAATGTTGGATTGAAACAGGGGTGTGTCATGTCTCCATGGTTGTTCAATCTGCAAATGGATAGGGTTATTATAAAACAGATGCAAGGTAGGGTAGTGGATGTTGGAGCACCCGTAATGAGAGAGGGCAGCGTTTGGAAACTTCCTGTTCTGTTGTTTGCAGATGGCACTGTACCGGTATTAAGTAATGACGATGGAGAACCGCAAGGCTTGGTGAATGAGTCTGGGAGTGCGTGTACGAAATGGAATATAAAGGTGAATACTGGGAAAAGTAAAGTTGTGGTCCTCGAGAGGAATGAGGTCACTGAAGGCGCAGTAAGGTTGGATGGTGAGGAAATGGAAAATGTGAGTACATTTAAATACCTGGGTAATGTCACGAGTAAGGATGGATGTTTGGAGGATGAAGCGCTTGAAAGAGAACGACAGGGAAGAAAGTTTGCTCGTTCTTTGACAGCAGTGATAAGAAATAGGGAGGGGAGCATGGAAGCAAAAAGGTCGCTGCAAGAACTGTAACGACTGGAAGCGAACCTTAGACCTTGTTGAAAGGACACAAGTTATGAGTGAGAGCAGTGGCAATGAGTTATTTGAGACGAGCATATAAAGTTACAAGGAGAGACACACAAATGATGAAGCGAAGGAGCGTTGTGGTGTGAATGTGGATTTGATAAGCGTTAGGAGCAATACAATGAGGTAGTTTGGACATGTGGAAAGAATGGAGAGCGCGACTAACGAGGAGAGTGTACGAGTGAGGTGGAGGGGAACCGAGGATGAGATGGAGGGATGGAGTGGAGAGGTATATGAGAGGGAGAAAGAGGGGAGGGTGACAGCAAAGTTGCAGGGGACAGGGCGACAAATAGGCGATTTATTTGGGGCAACCCCTTATGGGATAATGGCGTCTGGCTATAGAGAGTGTAATTTGAAAAAATATTATGTACGAGTATTGCTTAGCATAGTGTAATTTGAAAAAATATTATGTACGAGTATTGCTTAGCGTAGTTACAGGAATTATGTACGAGTGCGAGTGCTGTTTGGAATATAGAAAATATTTATGCATGACATATGTTCAGAGTAGTTAGAAGAAATGTATGCTTTTACAGAAAGGATACATTGAGGTTTGAGTGCTATTGGTGTAGTTAGAGGATTGTATTTATGAGTGTTTGGTGTAGTTCTAGGAAATATGAGTACTGCTTGGTACTGTTACAAAATATTGATACATGAATGATGTTAAGTGTAGTTAGAAATGTTATGAGTGCTGCTTGGCATGGTTGGAGGATACATTTAATTATGAGTGTTGTTAGTTAAGTTAAAATATTAATATTTGGTGTAATTAGAGGAAATATGTATCAGTGCTGCTTATTGTAGTTTGAGGAAATGTTTATGTGCTGTGTATAGGTGAATGAAATCCAAGTGCCAGACAGCAAAGATCACATGGCACTATGATATGAATTGAACGAACAGTAAAGAGTAGGGGGGACAGGACAGAAATAATAAGAAACTAATGGGGGTGTTTTAGATTAGGTGAAGGATATGGAATGTCAATTATAAGACCTTACCCTGTTCATGCCATGAAACCAAATGCCTAACCTGATTGCAGAAGGGAAATCTATCTATTGCCATACACATTAAACCCGTATGGGGTGGGCACAAACAAATCGCCTCCATGTCGCTCTGTCTCCCGCCATTTCACTGCCCTGCTCCCAGTTCACACCCCTCTCTCTCATATACCTCTCCACTCCATCCCTCCATCTCATTCTTGGTCTCCCCCTCCACCTCCCTCACATACACTCTCCTCGTCAGTCTCTCTCTCTCCATCCTCTCCACATGGACAAACCACAAGTGTTATATATGACCTTTGTTGAAAATATATATTATGAATTCTTTGTAGTTAGAGTAAATATGAATTATCTACCAGTGTTGCTTGGTGAAGATGGAGGAAATACCGTATACATATTTTAATAGCTATTTTTACCAAAACGTTTTTTCATCATTACTTTGAACTCAACTGCATTTTCCTTGCAGTTCCCATACACATATATGTACTGGCAGTTTCTAGGTTGCTCTTACATTTTCTAGCATAAAACTGATTTTTCAGAAAACCCCCTTTAATAGGTTAATTTTTACTGCAATGTATTTTCATCATTACTGTGAACTCAACTGCATTTTCCTTGCAGTTCCTATTCCTATACACACACAAGTACCGGCATGTTCAAGTCTGTTCTTACATTACTCTTTCTAGCAAAAAACTTATTTTCCAAAGAACCACCAAATTTACATTTACCTCTCTACACATGTGGAACACTAACATTTTCACGTCACCAATTTCATACTAAGTTTCTGGTCATAATAAACGTACCAGTAGCACAATGCAGCATTTTTCTGCTAAATTTAGCATAAAACTCACAATTTCATGTTTATTTTCAAGTCTTATTCAACGTAACTCTGAATTTCCAAACAGAGCTACACCCCATGCTTAAATTTTACTGCTCTCTAGAGTAATATCATGAGTCAGCACAGTGCTGATTTTGAGTGTGTGGAATGTAAACGAGCATTCACGATGAGAGGCAGGAAATTATTCATTTTGCTCGTCTCGTGAGTGCATGGAGGATTCCCCTCTCTCTAGCTGAGGCCTGAGATGAGGGCAATTATATTAGAAAGATAATCCTTATTGGAGTAGGTGCAGTCTCATGAGGGACACCAATGAATGAGGCACATGCAGATGGAGGAGATCCCAACTTTGAAAGATGAACAACACGAAGCACTATCTCCACTGATAAAGCCGAGTTGGTAGAGACCACCAAAAGACTACTTTAGTTCTGGGCAATTCTTAGGGTTCAAGCCATCCAATTGGACAACGTGGTTAACAATGGCGGCACCCGTGGACCCACAGAAGGAAGTTCAGAAGCCAACAGACTAAATCTAGGCAGCCCCACTGGGCAACGAGCCCTGGGATACAGCACAGTCTCTTGTAGATCTCTCCAGTATTATCTTTTCAGAGTTCAATTTCACGAACCTAATATGAGATAAGCTCCTCGCCAAGCCAGAAGCTATAGTAACTACTCCAAAAGAATCAGATCCTGTTGTGACAGGAGAGTCATGTGTAAACAAGTGAGGACATCCATGGGAAATGAGATGTGTGTTCCAGGTGCAGGGATGCAAACAAGCAGCCTCAGTGTACCCATCACGGTCAATGATCTGGTGACCATGGGACATTTCCGCTAGAGTTACAAGATCAATGAGATTGCCGCTCAAGGAAATTAGTCATCTTGACATCTTCATGTGATGCAACAGCACTCCTTAGCCATGGCTGATCATGCGGTATTAAATACGTTTATCCAGCAGTTCCTCTTACATAACAAGCGTAAAATTAAGATCTCCCGCCACCAATATTTTCCATACATGTCACAGAGTTGAACATTATCATAACTATGACAAATGGGTACCCTAATGAGAAAATTATCTCTGAGCTACCAAAATATGCACTGCCCATTTGAAGCAAGAAACTTGTCTTTATATTTCATAGGTACATTCATTTGTATTGCTTCGATTTTCATAAACTGGTAAAATACTTTAGCCAGACATATTTAAGGTAGAGTCAAACTCATCTTGAAAATATTCTAAAATCAACAGTTAAAAGCAATGTAAGGGCATAGGTGGAATGGATGTACAAGTTATCTATGAATAACAGACAGACGGCGGCAAGACACGTATGCTTAACAGTTACTATGAAAAATGAAATCCGAGTATAATCTATGGTGAATGGATAATATTAAGAATTTAAGCACTTGTTTGTATAAACCAATATTACCTCTTTCTCGTTAAATACTGATACCAATTTATATTTTTCCCAATACAAATACTGACACCGACTATTACTCTCTACGTCATTCTCCGAATCCTTGGAATTGCAAGCATTTTGTAATGTATATTCTTTCCACCACAAGTAACTCAAAGCAGTTTGGGGGAAAAAATCAGATTCGTAAAAGTTTCATCTGTTCCGAGCCACCTTCCTCCAATCGTTATGATGTTATCCTAAAAAATCAACAGTAAATTTTATGGCATTAAGCGACATCAGTGAACAGAAAATACTCAAAATTGCTTACAGTTTTTACACCACCAACATGAAGCCAAAGTCAATGCTTCATCGCTAGTAACCTATCAGGTAGGAACAATCACAACATATATCCTTTGACTGTCAGTTAACTATTTAATCATATCTATCCCTAAACCTCTCTAATAATTAGTCCACTTACTCTCACCTCCAGTAATTCCTAAGTCGCCCAGTTACTCTCGCTTCCAGTAATTCCTCAGTCGCCTCTTTCATCCACCCTTCCCTAATCCTTCATCTCTCTCTACCATTCTTTCTAGTTCACTCCCTTCAAACCATTCCCTAGTCGTCTTTTCCATCCTATCCTTCCCTCATCTTCTCTTCCTTCTACTTGCATCCAATATCATTGGAACCCACTTCTCCAAAACAGTTTTCCCTCATAGAACTTCCCCAACAGTTTTCCCTCAAAGAACTTCCCCAACAGTTTTCCCTCAAAGAACTTCCCCAAAACAGTTTTCCCTCAAAGAACTTCCCCAAAACAGTTTTCCTTCAAAGAACTTCCCCAAAACAGTTTTCCCTCAAAGAACTTCCCCAAAACAGCTTTCCCTCAAAGTTCAAGTCCAACTGCTACAGATTTTTTTTATGAATGAAGGACACCTGTAATCTGGTGTATGGATTATTTTTAAAATTTGTTCTTCCTTTTTGCTCATCTCGTAAAAACTTCTCTCCCAACCAGCAGTCCACTGGGTTGGTTTCAAATTACAACTCCTACTACAACCATTCACATTTCTATATGGGGTCTTTCTTCCTGCTGACAAATCTCTTTCGATTAAGCCTCCCTAATTCTCTTTCTCTTCCTACCATTCTTTGTGAACTTTCACTCCAAATCATACCATAATCGTCTATCCCATCCTATCCTTCCCTCATTCTCCCTTCCTACTCCCATCTTATCCAGGCCGAGCCCTGTCACATCCAGTCAATCTCTGCCAAAACTTTATCATTCTCCTTACCAGCCGAGGTTTCACAGACTACTGCTACTACCTTCCATAATTCTTTACGAGATTTATCTTCCTGTCAACAAATTTTTCTCTCGTTTAAGCATCCCTAACCCTGTCTCTCCCTATCATTCTTTCTAGTTCACTCCCACTCCCTAGCCGTCCATCCCATCCTATTATTCCCTCATTCTCCAACTCTCATCCAATCCATGCTGAGCCCTATCAAATCTAATCAATCTCTGCCCACACTAAATCTTTCTCTCTACCACTAGTCCACTGGGTTGGTACTGTACTCCTACAACAATCATCCACAACTCTTTACGGGGTCTTTCTTCCTCCTAACAAATCTCTCTCGACTAGGCTTAATCCTCTACCTCTCCATACCACTCTTTCTTGTTCACTCCTGTTAATTCCTTAGCCGTGTATTCCGTCCTATCCTTCCTCCATCCTCTCTCCCTGGTGCTTCAGTTCATGCCATGCAGAGCCCTGTCCCATCCAATTAATCTCTGCCCACACTCTCTCTACCCGGAGTTCACCGGGTTGGTTTCAGACTAATGCCTTCCACAATTCTTTCAGAGGTCTTTCTTCCTCCTGACAAATTTCTCTCTCTCTGTCTCTTGACTAAACCTTTGTTTTTCACTGTCATGACCATTTCTTCCTCTCATATCTCCTGACACTCATTCCAGCACATTCTGAGTTCTTCCTCCTAACAAATTTCTCTCTCTCTCTATACTAAACCTTCTTCCTTCACTATCATGAACATTTCTTCTCGTCCTATCAACAGACATTCATACCTGTACACGTGACACTTACAGGACAGGAAAATAAAAATAAAAGTACACCAGTCCTAAAATATGCCAGAATTGTCCCGAGGGTGAAAAACAGTAGATACCCGATAAGAATAGGTTAGGTTAGGCTACGGTTAGTTAGGTTAGATTAAGTCTGGTTAATTAAGACTACAAATTAGGTGTTAATCAACTACATACTAGTATCCTAATCATATAAAGTGTCTACTGTTCTCCATCCCTAGACTGTCCTTTCATATTACAGTACGGGCATATTCATCTCATTTCCTTGTCCTGGGTGTCATGGTGTGCTTTTCTATTTTTCCCCTCTCAACCATTCACTCTAGACCAATCTCTGGTCTCCCACTTATTTTTTTTTACTCCTCCTATCAGTCATTCCCTCCAGACCAATCTGTGGTCTCCCAACTCTTTCAACCCATCAATTTTGATCAATCATATCCTCCAGATCAATCTGTGGTCTCTCAACTAATCTCTCAACTACTCATTCAAATCAATTTCGATCAGTCGCTTCCTCCAGACCAATCTGTGGTCTCCCAACTCCTTCTACCGATCAATCACATCCTCCAGAATAATCTATGGTCTCCCAATACCTCCAACCAATCAATTTCGATCAATCACATCCTCCAGAGCAATCTGTGGTCTTCCAACACCTACCAATCAATTTCGATCAATCACACCCTCCAGACCAATCTGTGGTCTCCCAACAACTTCTACCAATCAATTTCGATCAATCACACCCTCCAGACCAATCTGTGGTCTCCCAACACCTCCTACCAATCAATTTCGATCAATCATTTCCTCCAGACAAATCTGTGGCCTCCCATCTAAACTTTCAACTCCTCCTACCGATCAATCACTTCCTCCAGACCAATCTTTCTGGTCTCCCAACTAATATTACCAATCACTCCAAACCAATCATCTTGGTCTTCCGACAAATTTCACTTCCTACCAATCATTCCCTTAAACTAATCCTTCTGGTCTGCCACTAATCTCGACTTATTAATCACTCCAGACCAATTTTCTGGTCTCCCACTTTTCTCACTTCCTACCATCACGCTGGCCTTCCAGATAATATTTCTTGACTCATACCAATCACTCCAGACCAATGTTTCTGGTCTCCCAACTCATTTTTCTAGGCTTTTCCTATCATTACACTCCTATCAATCTAGACCAATCTGTCTGGTCTCCCAACTGTCTTCACTTCCTAACAATCACTCCAGACCAATCTGTCTGATCTCCCAACTGTCTTCACTTCCTAACAATCACTCCAGACCAATCTGTCTGATCTCCCAACAGTCTTCACTTACTAACAATCACTCCAGACCAATCTGTCTGGTCTCCCAACTGTCTCACTTCCTAACAATCACTCCAGACCAATCTGTCTGATCTCCCAACTGTCTTCACTTCCTAACAATCACTCCAGATCAATCTTTGTGGTATCCCAGCTAATTTTTTTTTACTCCTCCTATCAATCACTCCCTCCAGACAAATCTGTGGTCTCCCACCTACTACCAGTCAATTTCAATCATATCCTCCAGACCAATGTGTGGTCTCCCTACACATCCTACCAATGAATTACAATCAATCATATCCTCCAGACCAATCTGTGGTCTCCCTACACATCCTACCAATCAATTAGTCAATCATATCCTCCAGACCAATCAGTGGTCTCCCAACTCCTCCTACCAATCAATTACGATCAATCGTTTCCTCAACACCAATTTGTGGTCTCCCAACTAAACTCACCTCCTACCAATCAATCTCGATCAATCATTTCCTCTAGACCAATCTTTCTGGTCTCCCAACTAATATTTCTTAACTGTTACTACCAATCATTCCCTTCAGACTATTCTGAAGTCTCCAACCTAATCTCTCAACTTCTACCAATCAATTTCGACATATCATTTCCTCCAGACCAATCTATCTGGTCTCCCACCTAATATTCCTCAACTCTTACCACCAATCAATAAAGACCATCATTCTGGTCTCCCATCTAATATTTATTGGCTCAATACCAATCATTCTGGTCTCCAAACTAATATTTCTTGTCTCTTCCTACCAATCATTCCTCCAGACTAATCCATCTGGTCTGCCACTAATCTCAACTTCTTACAAATCACTCCAGACCAATTTTCTGGTCTCCCCAACTAATTTTCCTCGGCTCATCCTATCAATACATCTCTCTATCTAGAATTCTAGACCAATCTTTCTGGTCTTCCAACTAGTCTTGACCTAAATCACTCCACACCAAACTTTCCGGTCTCCCACCTCATTTTTTTTTTAAGACTATCAATCATTCCCTTTAGACCAATCTGTGGTCTCCCAACTCCTCTTACCAATCAATATCGATCAGTCATATCCTCCAAACCATACTATGGTCTCCCAACACCTACTATCAATCAATTTCGATCAATCATATCCTCCAGACCAATCTGTGGTCTCCCAACACCTACCAATCCATTTCAATCAATCATTTCCTCCAGACCAATCTGTGGTCTCCCAACAAATACCAATCAATTTCGATCAATCATTTCCTCCAGACAAATCTGGTCTCCCAACTAAACTTTCAACTCCTACCGATCAATCATTTCCTCCAGACCAATCTTTCTGGTCTCCCAATTAATATTTCCCAACTCTTATTACCAATCACTCCAAACCAATCATTTTGGCCTCCTGACAAATTTCTCTTCCTACCAATCATTCCTTGACACTAATCCTTCTGGTCTGCCACTAATCTCGACTTCTTATTAATCACTCCAGACCAATTTTCTGGTCTCCCAATTACCTCACTTCCTACCATCACGCTGGCCTTCCAAATAATTTTTCGACTCATACCAATCACTCCAGACCAATGTTTCTGGTCTCCCAACTCATTTTTCTAGGCTTTTCCTATCATTACACTCCTATCAATCTAGACCAATCTCTCTGGTCTCCCCAACTGTCTTCACTTCCTAACAATCACTCCAGACCAATCTTTCTCTTCTCCCACCTAATTTCCTTTTACTCTTCCTCCAGACCAATCTGTGGTCTCCCAACTAATCTCTCAACTATTACCAATTTCAATTATATCCTCCAGACCAATCTGTGGTCTCCCAACTAATCTCTCAACTACTACCAATTTCAATTATATCCTCCAGACCAATCTGTGGTCTCCCAACACCACCTACCAATCAATTGCAAACATATCCTCCAGACCAATCTGTTGTCTCCCTACTAACTCAACTCTTACTACAAATCAATTTCGATCAATTATTTCCAACAGACCAATCTCTCTCGTCTCCAAATTAGTATTTCTTAACTCTTACGACCAATCATTCCCTGAAGACCAATCTGGTCTTCCAACTAGTCTCTTATCCCCTATCAATCATTTCCTCCAGACAAATCTATCTGGCCTCCCAACAAATATTTTTAAACTCTTAAAACCAATTACTTCCTCCAGACCAATCTGTGGTCTCCCAATTAACCTCTCAACTCCTACCAATGTATTTCGATTAATCATATCGTCCAGACCAATCTGTGGTCTCCCAACTCCTACCCATATCGATCAATCATTTCCTCCAGACCAATCTGTGGTCTCCCAACTCCTCCTACCAATCAATTTTGATCAATCATATCCTCCAGACCAACCTGTGGTCTCCCAACTCCACCAACCAATCAATTTCGATCAATCATACCCTCGAGACCAACCTTTGGTCTCCCAAGACCTACTATCAATCATATCTTCCAGACCAATCTGTGGTCTCCCAACTCCTACCAATCATTTCCTGCAGACCAACCTGTGGTCTCCCAAGTAAACTCAACTCCTACCGATCAATCATTTCCTCCAGACCAATCTTCCTGGTTTTCCAACTAATATTTCCACTCTTATTATCAATTACTCCAGATCAATCATTTTGGTCTCCCGACTAATATTTCTTGACTCTTCCTACCGATCATTCCTTGGGACTAATCCTTCTGGTCTGTCACTAATCTCGACTTCTTACCACTCACTCCAGACCAATTATCTGGTCTCCAAATTTTTTCACTTCCTACCAATCACGCTGGCGTTCCAATAATTTTTCTTTACTCATACCAATGTTTCTGGTCTCCCAACCTATTCTTCTTGGCTTTTCCTATCATTTCACCCCTTTCAATCTAGACCAATCTTTCTGGTCTCCCAACCTATTTTTCTTGGCTTTTCCTATCATTCACCCCTTTCAATCTAGACCAATCTTTCTGGTCTCCCAACTGTCTTCGCCTAACAATTACTCCAGACCAATTTTTCTGGTCTCCCATCTAACTTTTTCTTTTTACTCTATCAATCATTCCCTCCAGACCAGTCTGTGGTCTCCCAACTCCTACCCATATCGATCAATCATTTCCTCCAGACCAATCTGTGGTCTCCCAACTCCTCCTACCAATCAATTTTGATTAATCATATCCCCCAGACCAACCTGTGGTCTCTCAACTCCTCCAACGAATCAATTTCAATCAATCATATTCTCGAGACCAACCTGTGGTCTTCCAAGACCTCCTATCAATTATCTTCCAGACCAATCTGTGGTCTCTCAACTCCTCCTACCAATCAATTTCAATCAATCATTTCCTGCAGACCAATCTGTGGTCTCCCAAGTAAACTCAACTCCTACCGATCAATCATTTCCTCCAGACCAATCTTCCTGGTCTCCCAACTAATATTTCCCAACTCCTATTATCAATTACTCCAGACCAATCATTTTGGTCTCCCAACTAATATTTCTTGACTCTTCCTACCGATCATTCCTTGAGACTAATCCTTCTGGTCTACCACTAATCTCGACTTCTTACCACTCACTCCAGACCAATTATCTGGTCTCCAAATTTTTTCACTTCCTACCAATCATGCTGGCCATCCAATAATTTTTCTTTACTCATACCAATGTTTCTGGTCTCCCAACCTATTTTTCTTGGCTTTTCCTATCATTTCCCCCCTTTCAATCTAGACCAATCTTTCTGGTCTCCAAACCTATTTTTCTTGGCTTTTCCTACCATTTCACCCCTATCAATCTAGACCAATCTTTCTGGTCTCCTAACTGTCTTTGCCTAACAATCACTCCAGACCAATCTTTCTGGTCTCCCATCTAACTTTTTCTTTTTACTCTATCAATCATTCCCTCCAGACCAGTCTGTGGTCTCCCAACTAATCTCTCACCTACTCCTACCAATTTCAATCAATCATATCCTCCAGACCAATCTGTGGTCTCCCAACATCTACCATTCAATCTCGATCAATTATGTCAAGACCAATCTGGTCTCTCAACTCCTACCAAACAATTTTGATCAATCATTTCCTCCAGACCAATCATTCTGGTCTCCCAACTAATATTTCTAAACTCTTACTACCAATCATTCCCTCCAGACCAAATTCTGATCTATTCTCTCGACTCCCAGCATCAACCTCGACCAATAATTTCCTCCAGATCAATCTTTCTGATCTCCCAACTAATCTCTCGATTCCTATTCATCAATCTCAATCAATCACTTCCTCTAGACCAATCTTTGGTCTCACCTAATTTATCTGACTTTTCATGTCAACCATACTCCAAATTAATCCATCTAGTCTGCCAGCCTAACTCCTGACTCTTCCTCACCAGTCACTCCAGACCAACGATTTATCTCCCAACTTATTTTTCCTGACTTCCTACGAATCACTAGACCAACCATTTTGGCCTCAGCTATTTCTTGAGCTCATACCGATCACCCTAGACCAATCTTTCCAGGTCTCCCACATAATTCGTTCTTGACTTCATACCAATCACCCTAGAAAAATCCCTTCGGGTCTCCCACCTAATCCTTCTTGACTTCATACCAATCGTTCTAGACCAATCCTTTCAGGTCTCTCACCTAATCCTTTCTTGACTTCATACCAATCATTCTAGACCAATCCTTTCAGGTCTCCCACCTAATCCTTTCTTGACTTCATACCAATCATCCCAGACCAATCCTTTCAGGTCTCCCACCTAATCCTTTCTTGCCTTCATACCAATCACCTTAAACCAATCCTTTGTCTCCCACCTAATCCTCTCTTGACTTCCTACCATTCATTACTGCAGAGTAATCCTAGCCTGCCAACGAATCTCAAGATTCCTTTCCAATCACTCTAGACCAATTTCTGGTCTCCCATTTTTTATTCTGGACTTCCTACGAATATTAATAGACCAACCATTCTAGCCTTCCAACTAATGCTTTTGTGACTCCCTACCAGTCGTCCGATCCAGACTAACCATTCTTGATCCAAGGTTTTCACTAAATCTCAAATTTTGGTAGTCCTGACTTCCTGATCCTTTAATTAGGAAGTCCCAGCTTCACATTTTGGAAATCATCGTATTACTGCCGAGGAGATACATGTGTCAAAAGCATATCCATAAACCACTTCAAGCGGCCCGAGCGGTAGTCAACAGATGTGGATAACGAAAATTTATGGTACACGTGGGCACAATATTACGCAATGAACTGGTCATTTATACAGCGTGGTATGGCCGGCGATCTGATTTTAGGCGTACGCTCAGGAATCTGGAAGTCACTGGGACTTCGTTATGAAATCCATCGTACGGCCGCATTTTTTTAGACGTAATATACGATCGTATGTCCACTAACGGACGCCCTGTTGATTCATACTAATCACTCCAGGCCAATAGTTCTGGTCTCCCAAATAATGTCTTGACATCCTACCAATCGCTCGACCAATCTTTTTGATCAACTAAATTTCCTTGACTTCCAATCACGCCAGACCAATTTTTCTGGTCCCCCAACTAATCTTTGACTTCTGCCTACCAATCTTTCAAGACCAATCATACCTTCCAGACCAGTTTTTCTGGTCTCCCAAATAATACCTCGATTCTTATCAATCCGGTCACTCAACTATTTTTTTTTTCCTTAACTTCCTGCCAATCACTTACTCCAGACCAATCTTTCAAGTCTTCCAACAAATCGCTACTGACTTTACCAATCATCCGAGAACAATATTTCTGGTCCCCCACCTAGTCGTTGACACTTCTTCCTGCCGATCTTTGAAGACCAATCATATCCTCCAGACCAGTATTTCTGGTCTCTCAAATAATATCTCGATTCTTCCTATCACTTTCCGGCCTCAACTAAAACATTTTTTTCTTAACTTCCTGCCAATCACTCATTCCAGACCAGTTTTTCTGGTCTCCCAACAAATCCCTACTGACTTCCGACCAATCTTTCTGGTCTCCCAAATCGCCAGACTTCCTACCAATCACTCCAGACCAATCTCTCTGGTCTCCCAACTAATCTCACCTACCCAATTTTCCATCTCTCCCAACGAGTCATTATGTCCTCTGCCATCAGGCAGACCTCTCTCGAACTCACACTACACTCGTTTACCCTATACATATTATCCGGTCTAATTTCCGCTGCTTCATCTGATCCAAATTCCCGATCTTCATAAGGGTCCTACTATTCAATTGCTTCACTAAACTGATTTTAATTTTTCATATAGTTTCAATCATTTGCTTCACCTGATCTGTAGTTTTAATTTATTACGAGTGCCAACTGCCAAATTTTACGATAACTCAAATTTCTCATAGGGGTGCCAATCGCAACACTTTACGAGCAATCATTTAGATGTTTCACAATATCAGCATATTTTTGTCTTGCCAGTCACCTATTTTAAAATCATTCAACTGTTCCACCTCTTCTGTAATTATTTCTCATACGGATGCCCACTCGCCATGTTTTACATTCAACTGCTTCAAATTATCTGTATGGAAACACTGGATGCACAATGCATAATGAACAACTTGAGACCCTGATAACTTCATGAACAATGCATAATGAACAACTTATGTCACTGGGGCTGGTACGGAAGAATTCATATTCAAGCATATGTGCCAGGTGCTGGTTTTCATGATGGCCACAGTGAATGTCGGCTTGAACAGACGCATATACAATAACTTTTATGTAAACGATTCTACAGTAATCGTATATTCACACCATAAGAGTTGAGAAGAGTTGTATGTGGGAAGCCTTCCCACATATGAGTCGTGTAGGGTTTGTGCCCCTCCCCGTAAAACAACTCAAAGACAAACTACCACCCCTTACGGGATTATGATGTCTGACTGTAGGTAGATAAAGTCTACAACTGAACTGGTGTAAAGAAGGCACAAGGTTGGCCCAGAATTTACAAGATAGGTAATGTGATCTTTCCAAGATAAATCTCGAGAGAATGAAACCGCAAGTGTCTTCAATGATGACGCAGGATCGAGGTGGATAGTAGAAGAAATGTTTATGTATCCCTGTTGTTTTGATAAGTGGAAATATTTATATGACTTATTTTGGTCAATCAGAGGAAATATCTAGGCTACGTATCAATAATTTACAGTAATTTATGTAAACCATCACTACCACAAACTTAACTGCATTTCCCCTGCAGTTACCAATCAAAGAAAGTGGTATTTTCCAATGTCTCTTTTGGTGCATGCTCAATTATTGTGGTATTCCAATATGTTGTGCAACTGGCACATTCCACAAGTGGATTCCACTACCACAAACCCAACTGCATTGGCCCTGCAGTTTCCAATCAAAGAAAGTGGCATTTTCAGATTTGCCTCTTATAGCAGCATGCTCAATATTTGTGGGATTCCACATACTGTGCAACTGGCTTACTCCTCAAGCAGATTCCACAATTTGTCCAAATGCAGTCTCAGTTGTGATGATATTCAGAAGCGTAACCTACCACTGTAACAGAAAACGACTGCAAAGACACCTAGAGCTTCATATCTTTTCCACCAATTTTGGCATTTCAGGATCGCAGAAATCATTCAACTGTGGATTCCACATTTTGTTTAAGCATATTGACTAGCGTTGAATGCGACTCGAGGTGCCTGTTTTAGTTTACGCATACAACCATTATTCACTTTTTAATAAAACACAAACCTCCATAAAGGAGCACCTTACACTTATTTCTACACAATAAAACACCGGCATTTTCATTTCACATATACTTATTTTCTAGCAAGGGAAGGCCGAGTTGGACGTCCATGGGTCCCCGAATGATACCCACTTTAAATGTAACTCACATTTTAACTTTTGTCTTGCCTTATTCAACATTACACACTTCAACTTTTCTAACCTCATTCAGCATACTACTTTCAATTTAGTATTTGTTTTTTTTCTTACCTCACTTAACGTAATACATTCACTATAGCGTTTGTTTCTAACTTTAACATAGCTATTTCCATACAGAAGCATCATACTCAAACTTTACTTTTGCACTGGTAGATCCTTTCTTGTGCTATATTTACACTTGCCAATAACTGTTTGGACCTCCAAGGGTCCCTGAGTGATAACTGCTTTAAATGTAACTCACATTTTAACTTTTTGCCTCACCTCATTCATCATAACACACTTCAACTTATTTTCTTGGCTTATTGAGCAAAACACTTTCAATTTAGAATTTCTTTTCTTGCCTCACTTAACTTAATGCTTTCACTATAGCATTTGTTTCTACCTTTAACATAGCCATTTCCATATGGAAGCATCATACTCAAACATTACTTCTGCACTGGAATATCCTTTCATGTGCTATATTTACACTTGCCAGTAACTGTTCTTTATTTATACAGTAATTAACACTTACACATTTTCTACAATCCTAGTAGGTCTAGGATCTGCATACTGGAGCACAATATTTACACGTAATGCATCACTTATGCTCCTTTATTAACACAGTATTTATACTCACTGACGCTTGTTTTTCTCATTTTACTTCCAGTTAAGTTTCTGAACACGGCAGCACCATACATATTACCTTAAGTTTCTGAACACGGCAGCACCATACATATACCCTTACTGTACCCAAAATGGTTCCATTATTAACTGATCCACACTTTCTATATTTATTCTAACAATAACAATTTTTTTCCATTTCTAGTCAGTCTTGCTTTTCGCATTTCCACGTCAGCTTTCGTCACGTTTGTCCAACTGCACCACCTGGATAGTGTCTTTTTTCACCTTAATTTAAAATCTGTTATCTCAAGCTTTGCATCCAGTCGGCTACTTGTGCCTAATTTTAAAATCCTGTATCAACAATCTCGGTCTACCTTTACCCCAGTCCAATTTGTCCTAACCACTCCTTGCATTCCACTTTTCACCTTAACTTCCAACTTCACTTACCTGATCGTATCTCTCTCAACCATAGCATTCTGTACATCACTCACAGCCAGTTTTTCTCATCGTCTACCTACTAAATCTTGTAGCATTTTCTCCTCAAAAACGACTTTCAATCACTCCTTCCAGACTTATCTTTTGCCAGTCATCTCACATGAACCTACCTTCCAGCCTTCCTCTCCTAATCAAGCATCTGTACTTTCCATTTTTCATGACTATATCTATTCTTCCTTTCACTTTCTACCAATCATTCATCCTCTCTTCCATCTAACCAATACATCCTTTCTCTCATTTACTCCCGAGTCATTACCCTCTACCACCTAACAAAAATCCTTTCATTTACTCCCAAACATTCAATCCTACATCATTACCCTTTATTTCATCTAACCAATCCATCAATCCTTTCGCATACTCCCAAACAATCATTCATGAGTCATCCCCTCCTCCACCCAGCAATCCATCACTTCTCTCAATTTCTCCCAAATACTCATTCCTTTGTTGTCATTCAGCTAATTTGCTTTGTCCTACCTCTCAGCCATTCAATACAAAATTAATCCCGCTCCCAATCCATCTGTGCTCAATCTGATCTCTTATCTCCCAAATACTCCCTAGCACTTTCCTTTCCCCCACATATCCCTCTCTCTACTAATCCTTTCAGTTCACCATCACAATACTTCCCCAACACCTCTCTCCAAACCTCCAGTTGCCAATCCATCTCTTACCGCCATGTATTATTTTTTCTAGTATTTTCTTTCATGCCAGTCTCTATTCTCACTCTACCTTGGTCTCATTTGTTTACTAATGAGGATATATTTATTAACGAGTATTACTTGGTGTAGGCTACTTACAGCAAATATTCATGTACTGAAGACTCAATTTTTTCCTGTAATGTATCCACACTATCCTTACCACAAAGTAAACTGCATTTTCCTCGCAGTTCATCTTTCCCCCACACATTCATTGTTATTTCATCCCCCCCCGGTCCAACAAACTGAATTTCCACAGAAGCACCTTCCTTGTGCTTATTTCAACGCAAGTGGAACTGACATTTATCTGCCTTAAATTTTAACATTCTCTAAGTTTACTTAACAAGACACTTACACTGGTTTATTTTCTAGCCTAATGGAATGTAAAAATTTCACTAACGTTTTTTTCTCTAGCATAGCATAATTCTCACTTTAATGTTTCATTTTTACCTGAGGTAACGCAACACTATTTCCATACAGATGCACCTAAAACTTATTTTTTCGCACAGGTGGGTCCTTTTCACTATAGTTACACTGACAGTAACTATCCTTTATTTGCACTTAACGCTTACATATTTTCAACATTGGTCGATGTCCAGGTTCTGCACATGGAAGCTACACCCTTAAATTAATTTAGAGGCACTCACACTTTTCCTTACTTTCTCGCCTTATTCGATGTAAAACTTTCACTTTTGACGATTTATTTTCTAGCAGATGCATAATTCTCACATTAATGTTTATTTTTAGCCGAGCTAACGCAACACTAAATTTTCATGCAGAAGCACCTATAGATCAAATTTTTTAATTAATTTATTTTTTGCGCACGTGGGTACCTTTTCTTCACTATATTTACACTGACAGTAACTCGCCTTTGTTCACACTTAATGCTTAAATATTTTCTGGATTTCTGGTAAACGTCCAGGTTCTGCAGATGAAAGCTACACTTATTGCAAGGAAGAAGGAACTAAAGGCTGAGCCCGCAAACCAGTTCCATTACGAGAGAGAGA
>JAGKTI010001661.1:49979-65570 GCA_018397915.1 Birgus latro
GGGGGGGGGAGTGATAGGGGGTGGGGAGGTGAATAAGAGGGGGAAGGGAGAGGGTGGGAGAAGGGGGGGGGAGGGGGGAGTAGGAGTAGGGAGGGAGGGAGAGAGAGAGAGAGAGAGAGAGAGAGAGAGAGAGAGGCTAATGGGATTTTAGATTAGGTGAAGGATATGGAATGCCAATGATAAGACCTTACACTATTCATGCCAGGAAACCAAATGTCTAACCTAATAGTACAGGGAAAAATAAAGGCCGGAGGAAACAGAGAAACGTCAAGAGAGGTAGGACAGAAATTAAGAGTACAATAAAGAGAGAAATATGGAAGGCAGAAAGGCCCCTTTCAGTTGCCTCTTACAAGCAGGGATACTGGTGATGAATTCTCCCCTCCCCCCCCTCCCCAGGGAGGTATTCTGTATGAGTGTTGTTTGCTGCAGTAAGAGAATGTATTTATGTACATGTATTATATATGACCTTTGTAGAAAATATGTATTATGAGTTCTTGGAGTTAGAGGAAATAAGAATTATCTATCAAAGTTGGTTGGTTAGTCTGACGAAATACTGTATACATACTTTAATAACAATAATTACCATAATGTAATTTAATTACTTTGAACTCAACTGCATTTACCTTGCAGTTCCCATACACATATATGCAATAGCTTTATCAAGAATGATCATAAATACTGCATCATATTTTAATAACTATTTTTACCATAATGTATTTTCACTGCATTTTCCTTGCAGTTCCCATACACATACGAACTGGCATTTTCAAGTCAGCTCTTATATTTAATCTTCTCTAGCATAAAACTGATTTTCCAGAGAACCACATTTTAATAGGTTTATTTTTACTGTAATGTACTTCCATCATTACTATGAACTCAACTGCATTTCCCTTGCAGTTCCTATACACATACATGCACCAGTATTTTCAGGTCTGTTCTTACATTTAATTCTAGCATAAAACAAATTTTCCAGAAAACTACCATATTTACACTTACTTCTACTCAAGTGGAACACTAACATGTTCACATCACCAATTTACTACTCATTTTAAACGTACCAGTAAGATTTTAGCATTTTTCTGCTTTGCTTACTGTCTCGCAATTTCATATTTATTTTCAAGCCATATTGAACGTAACTCTGAATCTCCAAACAGAAGTACAATGCTTAAAACCTATTGTTCTCTAGAGTAATTTCAGAATTGGACTCCCATGAGAGGTGTTGTATGATGATGACTTGTTGGTTGTGGGCAGGGTGAGGGCAGAGGAAAAATTTAGTGGAGATGGAATGGGGTACAAAAGGTTAAGCATGGATAAAACAAAAGTAATGACACCTTAGGAAGATGGCATTACTGCAAGAGGCATGTGGCTATGTGCAGTTTATTAAAAGAATGTAGGGTGCGAAGAAAAATTCCATTTTGTACAGAGTTCGCTATACGATACTGCTGATTTTGGGTGTGTGGTATGTAAAGGAAAGCATACTGGATGAAAAAGACAGGAAATTATTCATATGGCTCAAGTCTCCTGAGTGCGTGGAGGATTCCTCTCTCTCTAGCTAAGGCCAGAGGTAGAAGCAATTATCTTGGAAAGATAATCCCTACTGGTGTGAGTGCAGTCTCATATGGGAGACCAATGAATGAGACACATGCAGTTCAGGAAGATCCCACCTTGGAAAGATGAACAACATGAAGCACGATCTCCACTGATAAAGTGGGGTTGGTGGAGACCCCAAAAGACTATTTTAGTTCTGGGCAATTCTCAGAGTCCAAGCCATCCAATGGGGCAACGTGGTTAACAATGGCGGCACCAGTGGACCCGTAGGAGGAAGTCCAGAAGCCAGCAGACTAGATCTGGTCAGCACCAATGGGCGACGAGCCTTGGGATACAGCAGTCTAATGTAAATCTCTCTCCAGTATTATCCTTTCAGAGTTTAAGTTCACTACGGATGGTGCAGACCTCCTAATACGAGACAAGCCCCTCAGCAAGCCAGAAGCAACAGTAACTACTCAAGTCAAAGAATCAGATCCTGTTGTGACAGGAGAGTCATGTGTAAACGAATAGTGAGCACATCCATGAGAAATGAGATGTGGACAAATAATACCCTACCGTCTTGTTCCAGGTGCAGCGATGCAAACAAACAACCTCAGTGTACCCAAAACGGTCAGTGATCTGTTGACCAAGGGACATTTCCGTATAAAGTATATTTGTACACTCGCGTTTAATGTGTGTTTCTCTACATCTTAAGACGCTCGTGTTGTGTCTGGGATAGATTAATACTGCTCTGCCATTCACCCGAGTTGCGTGGGGCAGTGGTTTGATCCCGATGTGTTGTGACTGAAAGAAATCAAGTTGCTGAGGCTGACGTATGAGGAAATTAACAGCATCTTGACATGATGGGATGCAACAGCACTTCTTAGCCATGTTTGATCGTGACGTACTACATACGCTAAGTTCCTCATACATCACGCGTAAATTAAGGTTTCGTCACCAACATTTTCCATACGGGAAAGGTCAGAGTTGAACAATATTATAACTATGACCAATGGGGACCCTAATGGGAAAATTATCCCTGAGCTACCACATTATGCACTGTCCATTTCAAGAAGCAAAGAACTTCTTTTATACAATTACTGCATTACCTTTTGATTTCGTTGGTATTCATTTTAATGATTTCAATTTTCATAAAATGGTAAAATACTTTAGTCGGAAATCTTAAACGTACAGCCAAACTCATCATGAGAGTGTTTGAAAACCAACAGTTAAAAGCACAGGTGGAACAGCAGAATAATTCATTTACGAATAACCGACAGACGGTGGCAAGACACGTATGCTTAATAGTTAATCCGCAAATTCAATGAGGGTACAATCAACGAAGAAAGGATAATTTTATGAATTTAAGCACTTGTTTGAATAAACCAATATTAGCTCTTTCCTCATTAAATATTAATAAATTTTATTTTTTTGTACATATACTTTCACCGATTTTACTTTCTACATCATCCTCCGAATTGTAGGAATTGCTCTCATTTTGTAATTTATATTCTTTCCACCACAAGTAACTCAAAGCAGTGAAGAAAAATAATATTTATAAATTCATCTGTTCCCAGCTACCTTCCATTCGTTATGATGCAGCTATCCTAAAAATCAACAGAAAATTTATGGCATTAAGCGACATTCGTGAACAGAAAATACTCAAAATTTGCTCACGGATCTTACACCACCAACATGAAACCAAAGTCAGTATTTCAACACTACTAACCTTTGAGGTATGAACATTCACAGAAAATTTCCTTTGATTCAATCAGTTAATTATTTAATCTCATCTATCCCTAAACCTCTCTAGTAATCTGTCCAGATACTCTCACTTCCAATTAATCCTCGGTCGCCTATCATCCACCCTTCCCTAATCCTCAACCTCTTCCTACCATTCTTTCTAGTTCACTCTCCTCTCAACCATTCCCTAGTCGTCTGTTCCATCCAATCCTTCCCTCATCTTCTCTTCATCCTACTTACATTCAATATCATTGGAACCCACTTCCTCAAGACAGTTTTCCCTCAAAGAACTTCCCCAAAACAGTTTTCCCTCAAAGTTCAAGTCCAACTGTTACAGACTTTTTTTTTTTTTAATAAATGAAGGACACCTGTTATCTGGTGTATGGATTATTTTTTAAATGTTTTTTTTTTTCCATTTTTTGCATCTTGCAAAAAAAAAAAAGCCTATGCATAGTCCTGTAATATCCAATCAATACCTGTCCAAACTTCTCTCCCCACCAGCGGTCCACTGGGCTGGTTTCAAACTACAACTCCTACTACAACCATTCACATAGGGGTCTTTCTTCATGCTGACAAATCTCTCTCGATTAATCCTCCCTAATTCTCTATCTCCTCCTACCTCTCTTTGTACACTTTCACTCCAAATCATACCTTAGTCGTCTATCCCATCCTATCCTTCCCTCATCCTCTCTTCCTTCTACCATGTTATCCAGGCTGAGCCATGTCACATCCAGTCAATCTCTGCCCAAACTTAATCATTCTCCCTACCAGTCGAAGTTTCAAAGACTCCTGCTACTAACTTCCATAATTCTATACGAGATTTATCATTATGTCGACAAATTTCTCTGTAGTTTAAGCATCCCTAATCCTGTCTCTCCCTATCATTCTTTCTAGTTCACTCCCACTCCCTAGTGGTCTATTCCATCCTATTATTCCATCATTCTCCAACTCCTATCCAATCCATGCTGAGCCCTGTCACATCCAATCAATCTCTGCCCACTGGGTAGGTACTGTACTCCTACTACAATCATCCACAACTCTTTACGGGGCCTTTCTTCCTTCTAACAAATTTCTCTCGACTAGGCTTAATCCTCCATCTCTCCATACCACTCTTTCTTCACTCCTAATAATTCCTTAGTTGTGTATTCCGTCCTATCCTTCCTCCATCCTCTCTCCCTGGTGCTTCAGGTCAGTCCATGCAGAGCCCTGTCCCATCCAATCAATCTCTGCCCACACTGTCTCTACCAGTAGTCCACCGGGTTGGTTTCAGACTAATACCTTCAACAATTCTTTCAGAGGTCTTTCATCCTCCTGACAAATTTTTCTCTCTCTGTCTCTTGACTAAACCTTCGTATTTCACTGTTATGACCATTTCTTCCCCTCATATCTCCAGACACTCATTCCAGCACATTCTATGAGTTCTTCCTCCTAACAAATTTCTCTCTCTACTAAACCTTCCTCTTTTCCTATCACGACCATTTCTTCTTGTCCTATCAACAGACACTCATTCCTGTACACATGACACTTACAGGACAGGAAAATAAAGGACTAAAGTACAGCACTCCTAAAATATGCCAGAATTGTCCCGAGGATGAAAAACAGTAGATACCCGATAAGAATAGGTTAGGTTAGGCTACGGTTAGTTAGGTTAGAGTAAGCCTGGTTAGTTTAGACTACAAATTAGGTGTTATTCAACTACATACTAGTATCCTAATCATATAAAGTGTCTACTGTTTTCCATCCCTAGACAGTCCTTTCATATTATAGTACGGGCATATTCGTCCTTGTCCTGAGTGTCACGGTTTTTTTTTCCTTAGCCCTTTCAACCAATCACTTCAGACCAATCTTTCTGATCTCCCACCTAATTTTTTTTACTCTTCCTATCAGTCATTCTCTCCAGACCAATCAGTGGTCTCCCAACACCTCCTACCAATCAATTCTGATCAATCACATCCTCCAGACCAATCTGTGGTCTCCCAACTCCTACCGATCAATTTCGATCAATCACATCTCCAGACCATACTGTAGTCTTCCAACACCTACCAATCCATTTCGATCAATCATATCCTCCAGACCAATCTGTGGTCTCCCAACACCTCCTACCAATCCATTTCGATCAATCATTTCCTCCAGACCATCCTGTGGTCTCCCAACAAATACCAATAAATTTCGATCAATCATTTCCTCCAGACAAATCCGTGGTCTCCGAACTAAACTTTCAACTCTTACCAATCAATCATTTCCTCCAGACCAACCTTTCTGGTCTCTCAACTAATATTTCCCAACTCATATTACCAATCACTCCAAACCAATCATTTTGGTCAACAGACAAATTTCTCTTCCTACCAATCATTCCTTGGGACTAATCCTTCTGCTCTGCCACTAATCTCGACTTCTTATTAGTCACTCCAGACCAATTTTCTGGTCTCCCAATTATCTCATTTCCTACCATCACGCTGGCCTTCCAAATAATTTTTCTTGACTCATACCAATCACTCCAGACCTATGCTTCTGGTCTCCCAACTCATTTCTCTTGGCTTTTCCTATCACTTCATCTCTTTCAATCTAGATCAGTCTTTCTGGTCTCCCAACTGTTCACTTCCTAACAATCACTCCAGACCAATCTTTCTGTTCTCCCACCTAATTTCTTTATACTCTTCCTATCAATCATTCCCTCCAGACCAATCTGTGGTCTCCCAACTAATCTCTCAACTACAACCAATTTCAATTATATAGTCCAACCAATCAGTGGTCTCCCAACACCCCCTACCAATTAATTTCAATCACATCCTCCAGACCAATCTGGTCTCCCAACACCTACCAATCAATTTCAATCAGTCATCCTCCAGACCAATCTCTGGTCTCCCAACTCCTCCTACCAAAAAACTTCAATCAATTATTTCCTCCAGACCAATCTGTGCTCTCCCAACACCTACCAATCAATTTCGATCAATCATATCCTCCAGACCAATCCGTGGTCTCCCTGCTAAACTCAACCCTTACTACCAATCAATTTCGATCAATTATTTCCACCACACAAATCTTTCTGGTCTCCCAATTATTATTTCTTAACTCTTACTACCAATCATTCCCTGAAGACCAATCTGGTCTTCCAACTAGTCTCTCCCTCCAGACATATCTACCTGGTCTCCCAACAAATATTTCTTAACTCTTACTACCAATCATTCCCTCCAGACCAATCTGTGGTCTCCCAATTAACCTCTCAACTCCTACCAATGTATTTCGATCAATCATATCCTCCAGACCAATCTGTGGTCTCCCAACTCCTACCAACTTCGATCAATTATTTCCTCCAGACCAATCTGTGGTATCTCTACAACTGTCACCAATCAATTTCGATCAATCATAACCTCCAGACCAGTCTGTGGTCTCCCAACTCCTCGTACCAGTCAATTACGATCAATCATCCTCCAGACCAATCTGTGGTCTCCCAACTCCTACCAATCAATTTCGATCAATCATATCCTCCAGACCAATCTGTGGTCTCCCAAGACCTATCAATCATATTTTCCAGACCAATCTGCGGTCTCCCAACTCCAATTTCGATCAATCATATCCTCCAGACCAATCTGTGGTCTCCCAACTCCTCCTACCAATTTCGATCAATCATATCCTCCAGACCAATCTGTGCTCTCCCAACACCTATCAATCAATTTTGATCAATCATATCCTCCAGACCAATCTGTGGTCTCCCTGCTAAACTCAACTCTTACTACCAATCAATTTCGATCAATTATTTCCACCAGACAAATCTTTCTGGTCTCCCAATTAGTATTTCTTAACTCTTACTACCAATCATTCCCTGAAGACCAATATGGTCTTCCAACTAGTCTCTTATCCCCTATGAATTATTTCCTCCGGACAAATCTATCTGGTTTCCCAACAAATATTTCTTAACTCTTACTACCAATCATTCCCTCCAGACTAATCTGTGGCCTCCCAATTAACCTCTCAACTCCTACCAATGTATTTCGATTAATCATATCGTCCAGACAAATCTGTGGTCTCTCAACTCCTACCAATTTCGATCATTTCCTCCAGACCAATCTGTGGTCTCCCAACTCCTCCTACCAATCAATTTCGATCAATTATATCCTCCAGACCAACCTGTGGTCTCCCAAGACCTCCTACCAATATCTTCCAGACCAATCTGTGGTCTCCCAACTCCTACCAATAAATTTCGATCAATCATTTCCTCCAGACCAATCTGGTCTCCCGACTCCTCCTACCAATCAATTTCGATCAATCATATCCTCCAGACCAATCTGTGTTCTCCCTACTAAACTCAACTTACTACCAATCAATTTTGATCAATTATTTCCACCAGACAAATCTTTCTGGTCTCCCAATTAGTATTTCTTAACTCTTACTACCAATCATTCCCTGAAGACCAATTTGGTCTTTCAATTAGTCTCTTAACCCCAATCATTCATTCCCTCCTGACAAATCTATCTGGTTTCCCAACAAATATTTCTTAACTTACTAATTCCCTCCAGACCAATCTGTGGTCTCCCAATTAACCTCTCAACTCCTACCAATGTATTTCGATCAATCATATCCTCCACACCAATCTGTAGTCTCCCAACTCCTACCAATCAATTTCGATCAATCATATCCTCCAGACCAATCTGTGGTCTCCCAACTCCTACCAATCAATTTTGATAAATCATATCCTCCAGACCAATCTGTGGTCTCCCAGCTCCTCCTACCAATCAATTTTGATCAATCATATCCTCCAGACCAATCTGTGGTCTCCCTACTAAACTAAACTCTTACTACCAATCAATTTCGATCAATCATTTCCTCCAGACCAATCTGTGGTCTCCCAAGTAAACTCAACTCCTCTTATCGATCAATCATTTCCTCCAGACCAAGCTTCCTGGTCTCCAAACAACTCCTCTTACATATTAATCATTTCCTCCAGACAAATCTTCCTGATCTCCCAACTAATATTTCCCAACTCTTATCAATCTCTCCAGACCAATCATTTTGGTCTTCCGACTAATATTTCTTGACTCTTCCTACCGATCACTCCTTGAGACTAATCCTTCTGGTCAATCTCGACTTTACTAATCATTCCAGACCAATTATTTGGTCACCTTTTCACTTCCTACCAATCACGCTGGCCTTCCAATAATTTTTCTTTACTCATACCAATCACTCCAGACCAATGTTTCTGGTCTTCCATTCTTCTTGGCTTCTGTCATTTCACCCCTATCAATCTAGACCAATCTTTCTGGTCTCCCAACTGACTTCGCCTAACAATCACTCCAGACCAATCTTTCTGGTCTCCCATCAAAAAAATTTTTTACTTTATCAATCATTCCCCCCAGATCAGTCTGTGGTCTCAACTAATCTCTCACCTACTCCTACCAATTTCAATCAATCATATCCTCCAGACCAATCTGTGGTCTCCCAAAATCTCGTACCATTCAATTTCAGTCAATCATGTCCTCCAGACCAATCTGGTCTCCCAACTCCTCCTACCAATGAATTTAGATTAATCATATCCTCAAGACCAATCTGTGGTCTCCTAACTCCTCCTACCAATCAATTTCGATCAATCATTTCCTCTGCACAAATCTGGTCTCTCAACTCCTACCAAACAATTTCGATCAATCATTTCCTCCAGACCAATCATTCCGGTCTTCCAACTAATATTTCTTAACTCTTGCTACTAATCACTCCCTCCAGACCAATCTCTGGTCTCCTAACTATCCTCTCGACTCCCAACATCAATCACGACCAATAATTTCCTCCAGACCAATCTTTCTGGTCTCCCAACTAATGTCTCCATTCATATTCATCAATCTCAACCAATCATTTTCTCTACCCCAATCTTTGGTCTCAATCTACCTTGACTTTTCCTATCAATCATACTCGAGATTAATCCATCTAGTCTGCGAGCCTAACTCTTGACTCTTCCTCACCAGTCACTCCAGACCGACGATCTGGTCTCCCAACTTATTTTTCCTTGACTTCCTACCAACCATATTGGCCTCCCAACTATTTCTTGATTTCATACTGATCACCCTAGACCAATCCTTTCAGGTCTTCCATCTAATCAGTTCTTGACTTCATACCAATCACCCCAAACCAATCCTTTCAGGTCTCCAACCTAATCCTTTCTTGACTTCATACCAATCACCCCAGACCTATCCTTTCAGGTCTCCCACCTAATCCTTTCTTGACTTCATACCAATCATTCTGGACCAATCCTTTCTTGACTTCATATCAATCACACCAGACCAATCCTTTCAGGTCTCCCACCTAAACCTTTGACTTCATACAAATCCTTTCAGGTCTCCCACCTAATCCTTTCTTGACTTTGCACTAATCATCCTAGACCAATCTTTTTAGGTCTCCCACCTAATCCTTTCCTGACTCCATACCAATCATTCTAGACCAATCCTTTCAGGTCTCCCACCTAATCCTTTCCTGACTTCATACCAATCACCCTAGACCAATCCTTTCATGTCTGCCACCTAATCCTTTCTTGACTTCATACCCATCATCCTAGACCAATCCTTCCAGGTTTCCCACCTAATCCTGTCTTGACTTCCTGGCATTCATTACTGCACAGATCCCGGCCTGCCAACGAATGTCTTTGTACCTTTCCAATCACTCGACCAATTTCTGGTCTCCCAACATTTTTGATTCAAGGCTGTCACTAAATCTCAGATTTTGGTAGTACTGACTTCCTGATCCTTTAATTTGGAAGTCACAGCTTAACATTCTGGATATCATATTTTCAAAAGCATATCCGTAAACCACTTCAAGCGGCCCGAGCGGTAGTCAACGGATGTGCGGATGTGATAACGAAAATTTATGGTACATGTGGGCCCAATATTACACAATGAACTGGTCATTTTAAACAGCGTGGTATGGCCGGCGATCTGATATTAGGCGTATTCTCAGAAATCTGGGAGTCACTGGGACTTCATTATGAAATTGATCGTACGGCTGCATTTTTTGGACGTAATAAATGGTCCTACCTCCACTAAGACTCCCTGTTGATTCATACCAATCACTCCAAACCAATCGTTCTGGTCTCCCAAATATCTCGTGACTTCCTACCAATCACTCCAGACCAATCTCTGGCCTCCCAGATAATATCTTGACTTCCTAACAAACACTCCAGACCAATCTCTCTGGTCTCCCAAATAATATCTTGACTCCAGAATAATTTTTGTGGTCTCCAAACTGAGCTTTCTTAACTTCCTACCAGTCACTCCAGACAAATTTTTCTGGTCCCTGCAACTAATCTTTGACTTCTGTCTACCGATCTTTCAAGACCAATCACACCCTCCAGATCAAACTTTTTGGTCTCCCAAATAATACCTCGATTTTTCCTATCACTCCGGTCTCCCAACTATTTTTTTTCCTTAACTTCCTGCCAATCACTTACTTCAGACCAATCTTTCAGGTCTCCCAACAAATCACTACTGACTTCCCACCAATCACTCCAGACCAAGCTTTCTGGTCTCCCAACAAATTGCTATTGACTACCTACCAGTCACACCAGGCTTACTTTCTAGTCTCATTTAATCTTTCTCATTAACAGCTTCCTTGACCTACCAATAAATCCAGACCAATCTTTCTGGTCTCCCAACTAATTTTTTACTTTCCTTCCTACCGATCTTTCAAGACCAATCATGCCCTCCAGACCAATCTTTCTGGTCTCCCAACATATCACCATTGACTTCCTACCAATCACTCCAGACCAATCTTTCTGGTCTCTCAACTAAATAGCCAATCATTCAATCTCTCCCAACCGGTCACTATGCTCGCTGCCATCAGGCTGCTCTCTCTCCAACTCACTACACTCGTTTACCGTATCTCATCGTTAGTCTAATTTCAGCTGCTCCATCTCATCTATAATTCTAGCTCTTCATAAGGTTCCTATTACTCAACTGCTTCACTAAACTGAAATTAATTTCTCGTAAGGTTAGTATCATTCATCTGCTTCACCTAATCTGTAGTTTTAATTTCTTACGTGTGCCAACTGCCAAATTTCACGATCACTCAAATTTCTCATAGGGGTGCCAATCGCAACACTTGACAATCATTTAAATGCTTCACTCTATCTGTATATTTTTGTCTTGCCAGTCGCCAGATTTTAAAATCACTCAACCGCTCCACATCCTCTGTAATTATTTCTCATACGGATGCCCACTCGTCATATTTTACATTTAACTGCTTCAAATTATTTATGAAAACACTGGATATAAGAGCTTCATAACTTAACGCATAATGAACAATTTGAGACCTTGAAAACGTGATGTGCAATGGATAATGAACAACAAATCCCGCTGGGGCTGGTATGAAATAATTCACGATCGAGCACATGTGACCCAGGTGATGGTTTTCATGATGGCCACAGTGAATGTTGGCTTTAAAAGACGCATAAATCACAAATTTTTTGCTAGTGCTTTTATGGTAATCATATAAATATTCACACTAAGAGTACTCGTACTGATTCGCCAGAAATACTTTTGAGCTTCAATTTTCAGTCGACTTATCTGCAAAATTAGTTTCTCAAGGGTTATAATTCACCTGATCTGTAATTTTAGTTTGTCATAATATTAGGTCACTTACGTTACACGTGATTTTCAGTTTCTTATTAGGTCAGTATCACTTATCTGATTTGTATACCTTTCTCATAAGGATATAATCGTTCTACTGCTTCACCTATCTAATTTTAGCTTTTTGAAAGGTTCCTATCATTCAAATGTTACACCTTATCAGTAATTTACAGGTATATGTACTAGTGAACACATCTTTTAACCATATCAGAAACTCACCATAAAAATCTTATCAAAAGATCATATAATGTCCCTTTCAATGGACTGAAATGCAAATTAATTTTTAACCTTAGTTATAAGCATTAGGCAGTTGTATAACATAATAAAATGAACAAGCAATCCTATACAAATTGGGGGAATTTATAAGTACAGGACACCTAAAGTAACCTAACTGTCGGTGCTAACTGGCCTCATCTAGGCTGAGCCAGTTTTTACTTACCACGACTAAAATAATAATAACGTTATAGGCATTACATACCCTACCAGAACTCCTGTCCTCTAAAGGCCGAATACTGATGTGCAAAATCTAGTTTTCAGATTATCAATAATAAAATAATAACCAAAAATGCATACATATATCACATGTAGTCAGCAATTAAGAACTGCACCCCAACGGTTCAATGAACTTTACAAGAACCCTCTCAAAGGTGGATCTTTACCCCTGCATCTCAAACACAACAGCCTGTACTGAACTATTTTATATAACATCAACTGAAACAAAATATCAAGTATATTTGCTTCATTATAGGGTGCTCCATGCATCATAATGCCTTACCCATATTTCAGCGTTAAGTACGTTTGGTGGTACAAGAAAGGAACGTGCTGGCAACAATGTAATTGCTGCTCAGTTCCAAAAACGTTCCCATGCTTCCTCCCTATACACCAAAAGGATGGACTGCAGGAAAAGGAAAACTTTAGCCTGCAGTACACAAAGTTCACATCTTCATGAGACTGAGCCCACAAGTACAGCCGGGGGTGAGGTATCTTCATTGCTGACTGCAACATGTCTATCTTGAAGAATAATTAACCATGCAAAAAGTTAACCCAAAAACTGCAGCATGTGTTCCAATTCAAACCAAGGTAAGTCAAATTACTGTCAAGAAATGAAAGATATGCTAAGCCTTATTTATATCAATTTAGGGCATTATATATACATATATATATATAGTTAGTGTATATATATACTGCATATATAAATTTGTCAACATGAATTTAAACTGATGATATGGCATTAATGTTTTAATTTATTTACAGCTAATGGCACTATAGGCTACACGTACTTATTACATGGCTTTCTAATAATCATTATATTACATTCCAAAACTTTCCATATCTAGTTTCTGATCCAAACATTTTTAATCATTGTACTCCATTACAGCAAATAAGAGCCTATTACTAAGCCATGCACTGGACATGTAGTTCTGAGGGCACTCCATCTGAACCAGCAACTAGTTTTCAGAAGGGTAGGAAGCTTTACATATCTCTTAAACATATCCAAACCCAAGGATGAGGCAAGGTAGGGTCTCACCATCCAAACTCTTTTTCCACTTAAGGATGTGGTGAGGTAGGGTCCTGAGAGCAAATTCCTAACCACTACATAAATAGATTAAGTGGTATGTACATGTGGCTTGCAGTTTGTGAGTTAATAATTCAAAACCACTCACCACGGGCAACACCATCCTACTAGTAAGCTCCAACAGGACGATAGTCGTAGCATATACCAGGGACATCAGTAAACTTCAACGGGATGAAAATAGTAGCATACCTCACCTGGAAGACAAAACCAAACATAGTTCGATGTTCCCAAACTTAAAAACCACTGTATAGACATTTTCAATTACCTAAACAAAATACTGTACAATAAGTGAGAATTAATGAGCTACTACTAATTAATATTACGCAGTAACAGAACACAGTATTGCAGTTCACAAAAATTAAACATTTTACATCACCCCTTATGGGATTTAGGTGTCTGGCTAGACAGGTAGATATAAATTAAGAACAATTTTAAACATACAGTAGTTGGTGTCAACAGCTGTATAAACATTTAAATATTTATATATACACATTAAGGGACTGAACAGGGAGGCTGCCAGGGATCGAGCAGCGTGGAGAGCCGCCATTAGATGACCAAGGCCGACGCATGCAAGCATGCTGGAGCCTTCAAAAACGAAACGAAACGAAACACATTAACACATGCAAATACAGCGATGATAAAGATTTTGCAATGTCCCATTCTTAGAAAGTAAATCTGCATTTTTACTCAGCATCCCCCACATGTATATCCTACTAATGCAAATTGTCTATATGGAAGGGAATGTTAAATCACAATGTAAAATAAACCGCCAAAAACTATCCTCTTTTATATTAATGCAAGCTAGCCCAGTAATAAAAATATAACAAAGGAGAATTACGGCAAACAATGTAAAATGCTGTAATCTTCCTACTGTACTGCTGAAAGCAGGATTACCACACCTGTGCTATCCTCTCCGTAAGCAAGGGACGTCTGGGCCATCTCCCGGAACCTCCACCGTGGACCATTCTAGAATGCTCTCACAGAATAGGAGGTATGATCACTAGCTGAGGGACTCCCACGGTTATCGTGCTCATCACTCCTGCAATAAAACCCATTAAAATCGTCCTAAAATCACTATCATCATCATATCACTATCAACACTATCACCAATTCCAATATCTGGAACACCATATCACTATCACCATCCTGACCTCTTTACCCAATCAGAGAATAGGCAAGATCATCAAAGCAATCAGAAAAACACGAGGGAAAACTAAACGTACCAATGAAATGAACTATACACACACACTTCAAGCCTCTGGAATTCCAACTCCAACCCACAGGCATAATCCTACTAACACAAATACTCATCATAAATTACAAAATGGTTCAACAGTAAATATATAAATATTAAGAGCATATCAAAATCACGTGTGAAAAAATACACATACTGTACAACGGCTGCTTCTGATAGTCAATGTTCATTCATTACTTAAGCACACTTATTTTAGGCTGGGTAGCAGCTTCAAATTTAACTTTTAAATTAGTAGTCTTCAAATACACCGTCATAATATTAAGTTCAGATAATCATCTGGAACAATACTAAATGCATTTAGATCACGATTATAGCCATTATCAAGAAAACATCACTTGAAACTAGTTAATCTGAAATCTAGCAAACCTAACCACCCACATGGGCAATGCTGCTTTCAATACTGTAATTATTAGTTCCAGTTTACTTCAGCCAAGTTCAGAAGTGCCTCTGACAAATGGGGCCAAATTCACTATACTCTTTCCACTTTAGTGAACCTAAACAGCCATCTCTCCAAATTTTAATGTTAAATTACAAGAGGTTAATACCATATTACTGTACAATGCTAGCAATTAAACTGCTGTGGAATGCAGAACCATGAGGGAGAAAAAACAAAAAAAATTACTGAACATATCATCAGCAAGTGAACAAAAATCTTGGCAAAGTTAAGGTTAATAGTTTCTTATGCAGCGGGAACGCATCACTTTACAGCTTGGCCATCTACTATGCTGTAAAGGGTGACCTTTCAGTTACTCATTGTCGGAATACATACCTAAATACTGTCCTCAAATGTCTACAGGCTCTCCCATAGGAGAGCTGCACCCGTCCTACGTCCCATCTTGACATCTGACATCCACCTGGTCCAGTTATATATATATATATATATA
>JAGKTI010001662.1:0-13015 GCA_018397915.1 Birgus latro
TGAAATATGCCGTTTGAGCTACTCTCGTAATATAAATGTATATAAGAAAGGAAGGGAGAAGCCTGAGTGATAATTATATTCACCTGGAACTACCTAATTTATATATATTGTCTAGATTTCCTACGACTTATTTCTTAGCATATACATTAGCAGCTGACATTTTCAACTCTTTGCTACCAAGATACAGCCAGTTCACTCTCGTCCTTCTCTGTGAAATGACGCCCGTCCATTTCTGCCACTTTTGCGCCTATTATAAAAGGCCCTGTGACCTCTACCCCTACTCAACATCATGTGGGAAGCGGTAAAGGACTGTAGATATATACAAGTGTAATAAAGAACTAGAAATAATAAAGTTTGAGTGTGTATATGAGTAGAAATGACAGAACACCAGTGGCGAATTAGCGGGAGTGGGAGGCTCGTACATGCTCGTATTTACATTGCTTTCACAGTGTTTTTTTTTTAGTATGGATTCCAAACTACTTGGAAATCATTGAATAGTGTTTCTAGTGATATCTTGCAGTGGTATTCAGATTAGGGGATGTCGGGAAGTGTAAAGTTGAGAGTTAGTTACCCAACTTCAGAAGTCTCCACAAGTCCTACGGTAGTCGACGAGTGTAAAAAAAAAAAAAACATCCCAGGAGAAAGCTGAAGGTATGTGCCATATGCATATATAATTATAATATTCTAGGACTAATAACTGATTTTTGGCTAATATTTTTAAAAAGTCAGTCGAAGCGCGAATATCCCCGCGGGAATGGCATGGAAAACCTCCGACAACCCCGCGGTGTAGGGGTTAATATCAAGACAAACACTAACGTGATGAGGAACATCTTTATTGGTGACATTTCAACAACTCATTTGTCACTTCCAAACCTAGGAAAAATACAGTAAAACCAAAGTAAACACCATGTCTATTATAAAAACACAAACAAAATATGATTATGAAACCAAAGTAAAACACCATGTCTACGATAAATTGTATTTTGTTTCCAATTTTATCATACACATGGTGTTTACTTTGGCTTTACTGTATTTTCCCTAGTTTTGAAAATGACAAATGAGTTGTCAAAATGTCACCAGTTTATTAAAGATGATCCTGATCACGTTAGTGATTATCTTTATATATATATATATATTAAAATGCAGGGCATCAGTACGTGGCGAAACACCCACCCCAGAAGGAGATACCCAGGGAGCGGAAATAAGCTGTGCAGGCTCTATACAAGACGGGCGCACCTGCATCTCGGCATGCCTCTCTCGCACTCAGGTAACTCGCTGCAGAGGTCACAGTCACGGTAAATTACACCTCCACTGGACCAGCCATCGCCAGGTTCAGGGTGGGGCTAATTCCGTAGCCCCAGACAGCACCTCGGAGTCGGCCACCAGCCGCCCACTTGCTGCTTCCCTCCCTCAGCCATACCGGGTGACGCCACCTTGCCGCATATGGGGAGGAGATGGCCACCATGCCACCCTCGCTCTAACTCCACAAAAGGAGGTCAAGTGATAGCCACCTTGCTGCACTTACACCGGGTGACGGCCACCTTTCCGCACACAGAGAGGAGACAGACAGCAGCCACCCTTGCTCTAACTCCACAAAAAGAGGTCAAGTGATGGCCACCTTGCCGCACTCACTCACACTGGGTGACAGCAACCTTGCCGCACACGGGGAGGAGACGGACACCGGCTGCCCTCAATCTAACTCCACAAAAGGAGGTCAAGTGACGGCCATCTTGCCACACTTACACAAGGTGACAACCACTTTGCCGCACACAGCAAGGAGGCGGACACCAGTCGCCCTCACTCTACTCCACAAAAGGAGGTCAGGCGATGGCCACCTTGCCGTCCCTACTCACACCAGGTGATGGCCACCTTGCCGCACACGGGGAGGAGGCGGACACCAGCTACCCTCACTCTAACTCCACAAAGGTAGGAAAGGCGACGGCCACCTTGCCGCACCCACTCACACCGGGTGACGGCCACCTTGCCACACACGGAGAGGAGATGTACATCAGCCACCCTCGCTCTAATTCCACAAAAAGAGGAAAGGTGATGGCCACCTTGCCGCACCACCAAAAGAACAAAAAGAAAGGATAACGGAAAGTACCCTCCCACTCTCTCCGCACAGGGACACCCTCCCCCTTGACCACCAGTTGGAGGAGGCCTGGCAAGGACACCGGGTGTCTGGAGTTCTAGCTCTCTCCCTTGACTTCTGGTGGCCCCAACCCCTGTCAGACCCTGACACACCGAGTTGCAGCAGCCCACACCTGTCGGAGGCTCAGCATCGAGACTGCAGTCCCCAGGACCCCAGGGCGTGAAGTCCCTAGCCCCACGCGATGACCTCCTATCCAGCAGGGTAAGCGAAGGCAAGTACGCCTACTCCCCCTGTTCGGGCCCAGCCCCTAGGCCCGAGCCCCTATACCCCTGTGGAAGGGCACCCCCCTCTACCACGGCCCTCTGACCACTCCCAGACGAGACATCGACAGGCTGGCCTCCTGACGAAGGCCCCCGGATGCCCCAATGACCCCAGGGCCACCCGGGGGGCCTGGGGCCCCCACCACCACTGGGCTTCAACCTACAGCAAACCCCAGTCACACTCTCCTGTCGCCGAGTCCTCCTGCCCTGTCTATCTGTGTGTGACATTATTTTCTTGTAAAGTGTGCCATGTATATTGTAACGGTGTTGCAATTTGTGGTAATATATGTGTAAGATTGTTGCCCTGAGTTTTATGCCCTGTTCCCACTAAATGCCTTAAAAGAGGCCAACCCGGTCTAGAAAGAGAACCTCGCTCCAGGCTCCATGTTTGTATGTATGTAGGAATGCATGTTTTTTGTATGTATGCATGTATACTGTATATATATGTTGACAAAATATCTCAGCAGTTGCTGGTTCGATACGGATCAAACTGGCCCATACATAACTATGCGCCGGTCTGGGGAGAAGTGATAATATTTTCGTGCTGATTGAAGGACCAAATGTCATGGGTCAGGGTCAGATTACAGGATGTGGGATTAGCTCATAAATAGCAGAGCTGGTCTTAGTCCGCTTTTGCCCATACATTGTGTAAGGAGAGGGGTAGATGTGATTCACTTTTGGTACAGAGCATGTCAAATGTATTATTATTATTATAGGTAAATATCTAATTTCATATGCAGTGATATTATGCCTTCTGATTTTCCTTTTGTTTGTTTCGAATCAAAAGGCTCCGACATGCTTGCATTTATCTTCTTTGGACACCTAATGGTGGCTCTCCATGCTGCTCGGTCTCTCGCAGCCTTCCTATTTAGTCCCTTATCCCTGAGATCATAGTCAATGGCCTTTTTCGGTCAACCACTCTCAAACCTACCCACAACGTTAACACTTTTCATTTTCAGCACCCAATTGTCATCCCCTATCCTCTCCACATGCCCAAACCATCTCAGTTTACATCTCTTCATCACAACACCAGTGTACTTCAGTCCCATTCTACCTCTTAACTCTTCCATCGTAAACCTTGCCCTTCCAGGCCTTGCCTTCAAGGACGGACTGCACATTAGGGTGGGTCGGAAAAATTACTTTGGCTGTATTGAAATAGCTGGGGTTGCAAAAGTTGCGTTTTGATGGACGCATCACTCAGTTAAATTTATACGATAAATAAATATCATCTTCCACTGCCCCAGAGCAGGACAATATTCAGTAATTTAGCCATTATTCATGCATTGGTCAGAAACTATAACATTTGAGATATTGCGATTGCTAGAGTTGTAAAAGCATCTTATACTCGACCTTGGCAACACTGCTTACAGTCAACCAACCTATAAATAGCCCCACAACAATATTACAGTACTCACTATCTCACCAACATTGGTGAAGAGCAGTGAGAGCCAGAGGTAAGGGTGCTGTCCCACGGGATTTTTCCATCCACTACTGGCATGACTTTCACAACTTCTCACAATTATCACCCCATTGTATCTAGAGATCTCGTACAGATTATTTTTTTCTTCTTTGCCCCTACAATATAATAGCATTACATTTTTCTCTCCTTTCTTCCAGGAAAAATGTGTACCACCAGAAAAATGTATTTTGCCCGATATTTGGTGCAGCTAGTAACATTGCACTGAACACTTTACCAACTAATGACCCACTAATGGAATGCCATCTTTTGGAAGAAATCAGTTCAGAAAAAGCGAGGTTATCAAAGGAAACTGTTGAAAAGGTTGCAAACAAAGTTGAAATTGTATAGGCTAAGGCAAGCATTCCTACCATTTCGCACAAAAGAGTTGTAGCCAAAATCAAAGCTTATCATATCAAGTATAGCAATATTCTCAAGCCCTACAAACAGCGAAAATGAGTCTTACAAATAAAGGTTAGAGAATTTTTAAAGTGAAGCATCTCAGTTGTTTTACATTGCAGCTTGTAAATGTTTGATGAGTTCCAACTGCAGTTGTCCAAAAGAAAGGAAAGTGCCTGTAAGAGAGAGGCTCTTTCTCAATGACTAAAGAACTGAGAGAAAGATGATGATTGGAAGTGTCGACCCAAAGAAAACCAAGCAACTAAGGAAGTCACTGAAACGAAAAACAGAATCTCAAGAAAAATTGCAAAAGCTAAGAGAAAACTCACATTATGACCACAATTCTCCCGTTACTTCTGACAATGACTCCAATGAATGTCATGATTCTCCTCTTCAACAATCCCCTGATGAGACAGACACAAATTTGCATTGAAGCCACCAAACCTTCAGCTACTAGCTCAAAGCTATGAGAAAAATTCATCTTCCAACTCTAGCTAGAGAAGCTGATAGACACCATATCTCAGATAAGACTGCAGCTGCTCCAGCATCAGCACTTCTTGAAGATATTGGGATGATTTCTGAGGGATAACCAAATTGCAGTGATAAAGTAAATGGCTCAGTTTCACAAACAAACGTGTACTATATTCCCCACTACAACTGTGACTTCTTTTTGTAGCATCAACACAAGGTATTGGAACAGTATACACTGTGGTTGAACCAGTGTCGCATACCCAATCAGCTTAAGGCAGGCTGATTACACTTGGTTCACAGACCGGAAAAACACTTGACACCAATTGCACAGATTCTCTGGTGGGATGGAAGAAAAGATAAGACAAGGGTAAATGTGAAAAAAGATGGGACAAATTATGCCGAGACCATCACTGAAGAACATGTATCTCGCATTGCTGAACCAGGATCGAAATACTTGTCACAGGTAGCTGTCCCAAATGGAACATCTCAAGCAATTTTGAATAGTATTTTAAAGTGCTTACACGCAAAAGGCATCCAAATGGATTCCCTGGCAGCAGTTGGATGTGATGGCACTAATGTGAATACTGATGTTAATGGGGGAATAATTCGGTTACTTGAACTCCAGCCCCCTTCGGTGGCTGGTATGTCTCTTACATATTAACGAGTTGCCACTGCGTCATCTTATGGCACACACTGATGGTGTTACAAAAGGACCAAGTGCATTTTCTGGTGCAGTTGGGAAAGCATTACATAACTGTGAACACAAGCCAGTTTTGCAGTTTGAACCAATTGCTGCAGAAGATTCCTAACAAGACATAAACAAAGTGAAGGATCTCAGCAAGGATCAGAGGTATCTTTATGAAATATGCCAAGCAGTATCATGAGGTATTTGTCCCAAACATCTGGAAAACCGTAATCCGGGTCCAGTATCTCATTCTCGATGGGTGACAACAGGCAAGAGAATTCTTCGGTTGTACAGTCGACCACAGAAGTTCGTCCCTCTCAGCGTGCGTGATACGAGCCTTTTGGTCTGGGAACACTGTATGAGACAGAATTGACAGGTATGGTTTTAAATGGCCAATATTAAAGAAATGTTTCCGGAGATAAGAACACATTCCCTAAGACAGTATTAATTTGCAGCAGGTGGGACGGTAAAGTTATTGTGAAATGTATGACAATTGTGTAGGAAGATTCTCCGTTACGGACACAGACGCACAGGATTATTTGGACTGGGCTGATGTTGCCAGCAAGTTTTATATGAAATATTATAGAAAGTTTGGAGTCCTAAAGCTGAGGTTGCAAGAAAACATTAATTGCAATGTCAGTTACACACTTAACAAACACAGAAACTGACAGTCCGCGTTTTGCGAGTTCTGTTTTGCAAGTTAAACCACTCCCCTTCCTGACCTCTCTCTTCACTCGTCTCTCCTCTACCCAGCCATGCTTTGCCATCATTCACGTTTTATCGCAAATGCTGAAAAAGCATATGTCTGTTGGCAGAGTGTGCAAAGTGATCAATATAAAAGTTTGTTAAATGAGCTTCATTTTCTCATCCATCGCTATGAAGTGTTATCCATGACGAATGTAAACGTTACTAACATGAATAAATCGTCACTGTGGTGGTTAGGAGACATAACTCGTCACCATTTATATAACATATAACCATCGTTAATACATTGCTCCAAATACACTCCCGCTTCACCCACCTCGTATCACGCAAACTGAGAGGGACGAACTTCTGTGGTCGACTGTACATGTGTGTTCAAAATCCCTCCCATGAGTTATGCATTTTGGCAACCTATGTGAGAAGAGTTTATGCACCAGTATGGTTTCACATCAAAACAAGATCCATGTGTAATAATGTACCTAGCCACTTCTTCAGACTAGTGAAATTGTCTCGTTATTTAGAAGGCAAAACAAAACAGATAGTTTACGATGTACTAAGCAGCAATGCATTTTATGCCCATCCAGAAAATATGTTGATTGCTATGTTGACTGATGAGAGAACAGCAATGAGAAAGCTAGCACTCAGCAAAAGAATTGTGAACAGCACAATATTAGACAGTTCAAAGTTCCAACTATCAACGCACAGGACTACACTGACCTCACAGATTGGACTGAGTGTGAAAGGATGGAGCCTCCACTAACAAAAGCAATGCATGATGATGACCTTCAGCTCCACCTCAGATATGGAACTGAGTCTGCTGATTTCGAAATGAAATTGCCATGCCACACTCAAGCAGTCGAGAGGTGTGTCAAATTAGTGACCGAAGCTTCTGCAACTGTCTGCGGTGAGGAAATCAGGGATGGCAAAATCAAAGCAACAATACAGTCTCAGAGTATTATGGGTATTCTCGACTCCAAGAAAGATAATAAACTAAGTATGAAGGAGTAGTTGAAATTTAGACTGCTAAAGTGACAATAAATATACAAAAGTGACCAAGGCAGGGTGGTTGGGAGGGCATGGGTGGACCTCGGCATGCAACCACCTCCTCTTGGTGAGCTCTGGGTAATAGGTCCTTAGATCCTATCAGCTGAGAGTTGCATACATCAAAAAAGGACAAAAAAAAGGTAAATTAAGTATAACCACTTATCATTACGCAGTTAGCAAGAAAGAATACGTACGGGGCTAGAACTCGTATTATTGGCAAAAAACATATAAAACTGGGGCAGTGGAAGATATGTTAGTAAGAAGCTCATATTTTAAAATTTTCATTACTAATATAAAAGGCATCTTTTGCCACACTAGCTTTTCAAAAATTCGGAAATGAAAATCCATCACGTACGGGGCTAGAACTCATATCATTGGCAAAAAACATATAAATTTAACCACTTGGGGCAGTGGAATATGTATTAATAGGAAGCTCATATTTTACAGTTTTCACTACTAATATAAAAGGTATCTGTCGCTACCCCAGCCCTTTAAAAAATCCATCACTCCCAGCTTAGCTCTCGCCGTAAGCAGACCTCTGGCCAGTCTCTCTTGAGCGCTGGACTTTACCTCATTTACTGAGAGTGATTTTCTGTTCTTTTCTCGTTTTTTGGCGAGACTGTCCCTGACAGATGCTGACTGTGTGTGTGTTTGTGTGTCTGATTGTGTGTGTATTTTTTTTTTTACCGGCTTGCCGTTAGTGTCCCTCTGCGTGGTACGAAGCCGAACCCTGAAGGGGTGCCGTCAGGGCATTTCCATGAGGGGGGGCCATTAGGGCCTGGTTATAGGAAGTGCAGAGAGCGCCTCTGATAGATTAGGGAAGACCCGAAAGGGGCAGTGGCGGGGCCTCCCACATCGCCCTTTAGAGGGCGGGGAGCATAGGTAGCCCGTCACTGTAGGGACCTGCCGGTATTTTTTTTTTTTTTGAGAGTGAGTGTTGGTGTATCTGTTTGGTTTTCTGTGTGAGTGACGTCTGATTGAGTTTTGTCTGTGTGTCTGTCCATCAGGGACATGAGGAGGACTCAGATCCCCAGGCCCACATGGCCGGCCCATCAATCCCCTTCTGTGCAGAGGACGTCTCGCCCTGCTGCCACGCCAGGCGCAAAGCGGGAGCGGCGTCTCTCAGATGCCAGCTCCCACTCATCGACGTCTTGCGATGCCTCTGCCTCCCTTCCTTCTCCTCGGCCTAAGGGGATTGTTCCTCACACGCTGGCTGTTGCCTCACCCCCCCCACCGCCTCCTGGTCACGTGCAACCTTGGGCGCATATTGCAAAGTGCTCATGCTGTCTTGCAGCTACCACTGCCAAGCCATCTCCACCTGCTGCTTTGACCAAGCGCAATGGAGCCAGCGCTACAAAGGCACCCGTGGCAGCTCATTCTCCTGCTGGAGTTGCCCCCTCTGCCACACCTGTTGCCTCTCTTGACGCTGATGGCTTTATCACTGTGGTGCAAAAACAACAGCGAGCACCGCAGGGAAACGCCCCTCGTCCTGTATCCAAGCGCTTGACGCGTCAAGCTACGGCGGCCTCCCTCTGCTACTCGCCCCTCTGTTTCAGTCATGCCTCCTCCACCTCCTCGCTCGTCCTACCCAGCATTTCACGTTCCTCTCCAGAAGGGATACGACACGAGCTACGATGCGGTAGTGGCTCTGGAACACCATCTGCCAGGCCTCGCAGCCATGAACCGCTTTGGATGCGACAACAGCTGTGTGCTGATACCCACCGAGGAGGAGTCGTACCTACGGCTCAAGGCAGTGGCAGAGGAGGACGCCCCAATAGTCAGGCTCGTGGAGCTCGCTCAGGGCGCCCATACTTCAAAGGCAACCATCATGGGATATCCTCGGTGCATGCCTGTGGATATTCTCCTACGTCACCCTCTTGTGGAAACAGCGGAGCGCTGTCAAAATCAGCGAACAAGGGAGGAAACGCTGCAGGTCTGTGTGACCCTGCGGGGTCCTCTGGTGCCGTCCCTCGACCTGGGCAATTGGGGAACCTTCCATCTCCGCCCCTTCACACCAGAACCGCTGCGCTGCTACCGGTGCCACCGATATGGATGCCATCGTGCCATGTGCAATCGCAGTCGCCCTGTCATCTGCGGTATTTGCAGTGGCGCGCACGACATGGAACAGTGCCTGCAGCGGTTCAAGGCCAAGGAACTAATTGCTGCCAAGTGCCCCAATTGCTCAGGGCGACACCATGCTTGGCACCGCAGCTGTCCTGCGAGTGTTCAGCGAGTGAACCAGGGTCGGGAGAGGGAGGTTGCTTTTGTGCAAGAGCACCAAGCAACCAGCGCCGCTCCAGTTCCCCCAGGCATTTTCATCTGGGGACAGCAGTGCCGCCCTCCGGCTCCAAGCCCGCCAGCCCTCAGTATCCAGGACTTTCCTCCCTTGCCCTCAGCTCTCACTGTTGGCCAGACCACCGCAGAGGTCAACTGCCCACAGCCACCCGACCGGCCACCACCACCCACCTCAGCATTCAGTCAGCCGCCGAATGTTACGCCACTGCCACCCAGCTTCATGCCCAGCCCACCCACCGCTCCTGCTTCACCAGTCCTCACTTTTACGCCAGAGGATATCAGAGACATAAGCTCGCAGATTGTGGTGGCCCTTGCCAGAGCCGTCTCCCTAAAACTGGGCTTTACCTTGAAAGTGGCCTTGATTGCCTCTGCTGGAAATCACATTGTCGATCAAATGATCGACAAGAAACTGCCAGGTCTCGGCGAACATCCTGCCCCTCGTCTCCCAGCTCGCTCTACAGGGGGACCACGAACTTCCCCACGCACGCCGGCGCGCTCATTCAAGTGTGCCAAGCCCTGGACTTACACCTCCCTATCTGCCGCTCCTCAGCAGACTCGACCTCACCTCCTTCAAGGACAAGTGCCTGCACCCTCAGTGGCAACACCAACAGACATGGCCCCATCTCAGATGCCAGAGGAAGATCGTCTCTGTCTGTCTCCAGACAGCAGGACAACTCCTCCCTCAGACTTCTCCAGTGGAACTGTCTAGGAGCACGGCATAAGCTCCCACTTTTGCAGGAGGCGGCCGTTAGGGACCGCCCTCATGTAATACTACTGCAGGAGACCCTGCTCCCAGACAGTTCCACTTTTCGTCTCTCGGGTTACACCACCCACCTCCTCCCATCTGTTCGTGGCGTTACACGGGGATGTACCGTTTCTGGTTCAGGACCACATTGAGTGCACGGATTGTGAACCCCCTCCTTTCTGTGGACCCGGTGTGGAGGTTCAGGGCGTGGTTCTCCACCTGGCGACATCATCCTTGACGGTATATAATGTATACCGAAGTCACAGGGGCCTCTTGGAAATGGGAGACTTGTTCTCCCAGGTTGCCAAGGGTGCTGTGTACATCAGGGGTGACTTTAGTGCCCACCACACCCTTCTCTCATCGCCTCTTCCATCCAGTGAAGCAGGCCATCACATCTCTGTGGTACTGGAGGAGTTGGATGGTGTATCCCTTTTGAACGATCCTGGGGTTGCCACACACATAGGTGGGGGCCGTCTTGATCTGTCTTTTATGTCGTCCGCTCTGGCGGGCTCAGCGACCTGGTCACTCCACCCCCATCTCACTAGCAACCACTTCGCAGTTGAGGTCACCCTACCAATGGCTCCACTTCCACCTCCCCCTCTCCCTCCGCCTAAGTGGGATCTCCGCAGAGCTGACTGGTCGGCTTTTGCCCACACATTAGCTGTGGTCTTTGAGACGTCTCCTCCTGCCCCGGATCTCGAGAGTTGAGCGGATCAAGTAGCCAAAGCTTTTTCCCAGGCAGCCTCTCTCACTATTCTGCTGCAACGACGGCCCACGTGATGCTATCGAGATGGCTGGATTTACTGCAGCGAAGTCAGGGAATTAAATCGCAGGCTCAATGCGGCACACAGGCAGTACTGGTGGCACCAAACATCCCCGCACCATCGGTACCTGGCCACTGTCAAGTGTCATGTGACGTTGGAAAAGCACTGCCTTAAGGAGGAGGCATGGATTAGATGGTGTCGTACCTTGGATTCTCACTCCACACTCCGTGAGATGTGGAGGCGGATCCGGTCCATTTCTAATCCATGTCCTCCTCGCCCACCATCACACCCTGACCCTGTTGCTGAAGCCAGCCATCTCGCACAGCATTTCGCGGACCGTTCTGCATCCCACAATCTCCCGTGCTCCGTCCGAGCCATACAGGAGCAGTTGTTGGTTTCTCGTGTTGCTGCCATACAGGCTGCCTGTGCCAGACCTGATCCTGCTGATTATCCCATCACAAGCGGGGAGTTTCGTAAGGTGCTGCGACACTGGACCGACTCTGCACCTGGGCTCGACGGGCTCGCCTACTTGCTTTTGTCCAATGCTGGAGATTGTTGTAGTGAGAGACTTCTTGATCTGTTCAACCTCTCGTGGTCCGAGGGCCGTTTGCCGAGGTCGTGGAAGACAGCTGTCATCTACCCGATTCCTAAACCTCGTGATCCTGGCGCCATGCACCCTATCTCGCTGCTTAGCTGCGTGGCTAAGACGGCGGAAAGGGTTGTGTGTCCTCGCCTTGCCTGGCGTCTGGGACCGTTGCACCCAAGGACCTTTGCATACCATCATGGCAGGAGTGCTTCTCACTGCCTTGCATCTTTCCTTGGGGAGCTTCGAGGTGGACGGGGGATGGCTGTCTTTCTCGATCTCGAGAAAGCCTTAGAACTGGCAAGCCCTCTTGCTATCCAGGCAGCCTTTCTAGACCGGGGAGTTGGGGGTCGACTCCTATCATGGGTGGGAGATTTCTTTCACCAGCAGACGGCGGGGGTACGATTTCAGGGGCAGCTCTCCCCTTTTTATCACCACCAAAACGGCACCCCCCAGGGGAGTGTTCTTAGCCCCTTGTTCTTCAGCGTACTGGTGAAAGGGCTCCTATCGGTGGAATATGGCCCCTGTGTGATGTTGCTCATCTATGCGCAGACGACTTGGCACTTGTCTTCTCGAGGGGGGACTGTTTTGCCCAAGCGCCGGTTGCCCTCTCTCGGCTGCATGACAAGTGCAGCGAATTTGAGCTGAAGGTCAACCTTGGGAAGACTAAGTGCCTACCTTTTGGTCTTCGCCCTCCAGATCGTCTGGTCTTGCTGGGTGGTCAGTGCATTGAGACTGTCACACTCCATCGTTACCAGGGAGTTTATTTTGATCGCAATCTCACTTTCAACAAACACATAAAGTACCTGTGAGAGCGGGCTGCGACCCGCACCTCCGCTCTCCGATATCTTTCACGCTGTAGTCTAGGGGCATCTTATGCTGTCTTATGCACCTTCTATGTACATGCCACAAGATCATTCATTGATTATAGTGCTATATGCCTCACAGATCTTACCCCACACGTTTCTTAGTCTTTGGAGTTTCTTCAGAATGAGGCACTCTGTATTTTCCTCCATGCACAAAGTTGGACCAGGCTGGTTAACCTGTGCCTAGAAAGTGGGTTTACATCACTTGCCCACAGAATTGCTTTGCATGCGACAGCTGAGACGCTACGGCTAGTACATCACCATCCACACTTACCAGTCTCAGTATTACTGCGGCGTCTAGCAAGCCGGCCTCCTGACCCGCTCCCCCATCGTGACTGGGCTGGGGCCACCAGGGCTCTACTTCATGACTTGGGTGTGGCATCAGAGTTGTGCAGTGATCCTAGATTGTTCGGGTTACTCGCCTCCCTCCCTCTGGTCGCCATCCCCTTTCACCGTCATTTATCCCTTGATGTCCAAGCCTCGACACTCCATTCCAGCCGTCCTCTGGCAGGAGAGTCTGAGTAGAATTTCTGCTATCAACTCCACAGCTTCAGCAGTCTACTACACAGACGGCTCAGTCTCGTCTGATGGCT
>JAGKTI010001662.1:18019-32781 GCA_018397915.1 Birgus latro
CCAAGAGGTGGGTAAAGAAGAGTTCCTCCAAATTCTATTAAAAAGGTTGAGGATAGAACACAGTGCATTATCATCCAAGTGCTGAAGCATCGCATATGGTATGTTATCCGACCCTGGAGATGTGTCATGACAAAGGGAAAGGGCAAACTGTAGCTCGCGAGAAGAGAAAGGGAGATTGTACGTTTCCCTATTCTCCGAACAGAAGTTCAGCACCTTAGCTTCCTCCAACTCCCTGTGTCTTGTAAACACTGAAGTGACAGCGTCGCTACGAGAGACTGCTGCAAATGCAGATGCCATAACATCAGCCACAATCACGGGGTCACCGACAGGAATGCCATTAACCTTTAACACAGGGGACTGAGTTGCAGTAAATTTTCCCAAAATTTTTCTGACCCTCTTCCACACCTAAGACACTGGTGTCCTAGAGTTAATTGAGGAAACATATGCTTTCCAAGATTCCCGCCTAACATCCTTGAGCACCCGACGAGTCTTAGCTCTTGCCCTCCTGAACTGAATAAGGCTCAGTTCTACGTCTTCGATAGCGGGAAAAAGCTATCTTCTTAGCCCGTATGGCAACCCTGCATTCCTCATTCCACCAGGGAAGAGGTCGAGAGTGATACATGCCAGAGGTTTTTGGGATAGCCTGAAGGGCAGCAGAATGCAAAGTAAATGTGAAAAAGGAAACGGCTTCATCTATAGTTGGAAACTCCTCTGCAGAGAAATCAAAAGATGCCAAAGCAGAGAAAAGTGACCAGTCTGCCTTATCCAACCTCCACTTCGGTAGGCGGGAACAGGGACCAGATACCGATGATGTAAGGAGGACAGGAAAGTGATCACTCCCATGTAAGCTCTCCATAACCTCCCAGGCGAAATCCAGGATGCAGTCAGGTGAGCAAACAGAGAGGTCAGTGGCAGTAAAGGAACTTGTTTGGGGATGAAAATGTGTAAATACCCCAATATTAATTAAAGCAAGGTCTCCAGTCTCCAGTAGTGATGCCATCAAATCTCCACGTTGGTTAGTAAGGCAATCACCCCACATCGGATGGCGACAATTAAAGTCCCCCAAGAGTAAAAAGGGTGAAGGTAACTGACGAATAAGGAGTTCGAGCTCATCCCTGCTAACTGTTGTATTGGGTGGTAAATATATGGAACATACTGTATAATAGCAGCAAAGGAAAACCCGAGCAGCAAAAACCTGTAGAGGCGTGGTAAGATTCAGGTGGATGAAGGGGGTGTCATTGCGTAGGAGGATGGCTACACCACCACTACGTCCCTGTCCAGGAAGAGGAATTGAATAATATACATGGTAACCAGGAGGACTGGAGGGAGAAGAATCTCCGACCATTGTCTCCTGAAGGCAAACACACACAGGGGAATACCTTGCCAGAAGCCAACGGAGTTCCTCCCAATTAGCACGTAGGCTATGACAGTTCCATTGGATGATAGTAGCCATTGACATTATTGAAAAGTGAGGTAAAAGCATAAAAACACATAAAAGAACTAAAAAGATGAAGGAATATGGAGGAACTATTTACAGAGAAGTAAGAGTCAAGTAGTGGAGATTACTGAGCGACCTTTGGAGACAGCCTGTTTAGGAGGGCGGGCACGTCCATTAGGGGGCAATTCATGGGCAGCACTCAGTGCGATGACCTGGGCCCTGCAAAGTGGTAGAAGACTTCAATGTTACTCGACGATGCCTAGTAGATGAGGAATTCTTGTTCATTCCTCTGTCCAGTGCCCCCAGCGACTCAGAGGGACAAGTAGTGGGGGTCGGGGTCCTGACCTCCGAGCTCAGAGGGGGCAGGACAGAATCCTCAGAGGCAACCGGAGGAGAATTTTCCGATGCTCCTGAGGAGGAGGTGCAAGACTCAACTGACGCCTGAGGAGCCCTCCGTGACCCAGAGGCGAGGTCCGAGGGCTGGCACATGGAACGACTAACATTAGATGGGGAGGACTCTATGAGTGAAACCTTGCTTGGGGGATCTTCTGTACTCAAAGACTCAGAGGAACCACGATGGCATTTATAGGTGGAAAACTGCATATCATTATTACTGGTGGACCGTGGTGGAGAGGCTGAGACCTGGCCTGCAGGGGCTACCATCTCGAGAGGGGAAGATTCCTGGTTCATAGGCACCAAATCAAAAGTGAGCGGGTCATTAGCCACCGGAGTTGGGGCGTGAACAGCTGGAGCAGGCTTACTGGGTAAAATGGGAGAAAACGTTTGGTCAACGTGGACATCTTTCATCGCCACAGAAGTATGCAAGCCGTCAGCCACCGAAGTGAAGGTGGAAACAGTCGAAGTAAAGGGGGGGGTGAGCACCATTCTCATGTGCAATGTTATCTCTGGGGACAGCATTCTGCAATCGAGACGTGGAAGTGAGCACTTTATTGGGTCGAGGTAACTTTTGGGACATTGAACGATGTACAGGTGCTCCAGATAGGACAGAAGCATAAGTGACCCTGGGTTGGAAGAAGAGAGTCTGGGTCCTCTTCCTTGCTTCTGGAAATGAAACCTTCTCGCATGTGTGAATGGTCAAGATCTCCTTCTCCAGGCAGTATCTAGGACAGTTTCGTGAAGATACAGCATGAGGTCCTCCACAGTGGAAGCATTTAAAGGGTCCTGGACAGTCACCAGTATGACTCGGGTCACCACAGGACACACAAACACCCGGAAGGCCAGCCTGTGCACGGCGGCAAAAACGGCCGACATGTCCATAACCCTGACAGTGGAAACAGCGCTTTGGGGCTGGCACATAAGACTTCACAGAAAGTGACAGCCATGCCAGTTTCACATGTGTAGGCAACTTTAATCTGTTGAAAGTCAGGAACAAAGTCTGAGTTGGGGTTAAAACACCATCAGTCTTCTTTTGAAGGCGATCAACCTTCACCACACCTGACGACTGCAGTTCTTCCAACAGTTTCTCCTCAGAGTATCAGAGAAGATCTCGCGAATAAATTACACTCTTACTTTGATTAAATGTAGTGTGTGGGATGCAGGAAATACCGACACCAGAGATGGAAGTTATAGCAATCAACTGGGAACTCTCCTCTGGGGAGGACACCTCAAGAGGGATGCTTCCATCTCCCTGAGTAGACATTTTGGGTTCCCTTCCACAGGCAGAAACAATAGCACGGTACACATCAAAAATGTCCATATCTAACACCGACCCACCCAAAGAGGGCTTCAGCACTAGATACTTCGCATATGATGTGGGCACTGTGTCATCAAGGCCGAACACTGGAACCGACCAACCTGACGTGAACTCCTCCCAGTCCCAGCTGAACGCTGGGGCAGAGGAGGACCTGCACCAGTGGCCTGGTAAGGTTCCAAGGTCATTAAAGAGTGTCCAGGGACAGAGCCTGAGTCGTTAGCCGAGTTTTTTCCTGTAGTTGCCATAGATCAGTTTATAAACTTCATTCCCCCACCCCTTCACCCACCATGGAGCCCAAGGGGAGGACATGTGCCAGGGAGAACACCACTGGCGACCCCAGAGGTAGCGGGAGAGTATAAGCGGGTAACCACCAGGGGACCCGGGCAAGGGTGACTCCAGGACGATAGGAGCCACCAGGCTCCCCAGTGCCCACTTGACCCTAGCCAATGCATGACCAGCCGATTGACCTGGTCGGGCCCAACCAGGCCGCCCGTCTAGCCAGAATAAGGGACAAAAGAGGTGTATTGCTAGCTGCAGGGCGCATCGTGCAGCATCGCTCAACCTCCAGGACTCCCGTCTCCCAGCATTACGGGACGCCACACACGGCAAACACGTGGGGAGGCAACAGTCCCGCCCTAGATGGCAAGTGGGCAGGGACTAACATCACCAGCAGGCCTCCTCCACTAGTGATGTAGGGGGTACTTGGTCCGCGAGGCCAACAAATGCCGAACCCTACAAAGGTAGGCACGCCCCCAAAGCAGGTGGCACCGCCAACAACACTTCAAACCCCGCCACCACGTCAAGGTGACCCCCTGCATCGGGGCCTTTCTTGAATAAGGGGACAATGTTTGCTTTCTTCCAAATATCTGGTAGTTTACCTTGACTCAAGGATTCCGTAAATATTAAACATAACGGTCTACTTAACTCCTTTGCACATTCATGTAGCACCCAACATGAAATTTCGTCTGGACCATTTTCTTTTCCTTTGTCTAATTTACTTAACTCCTCCTGTATTTCTTTTTCTGATATTTGTATATCTGATAATATGTTTGGGCATGCATGTTCTGTATCATCCCACTCAAAATTATTTTATGTAAAAACTGATTGAAAATTTTTATTTAGTGCTTCACAAATATCTTTCTCTTGCATTTAGAGGTTCCCTTCATCTGTAATGGATTGTATTTTGTCTTTTACTTTGGTTTTGCTTCGAATGTAGCTGTAAAATAGCTTCGGTTGATCACTACTTTTGTTAATGATGTTCTCCTCAAACTGATTTTTGGGCTTCTCTCCTTATTCTTGTGTATTTGTTTGTTGCCTGTTTATAGTTGTTATATGCCCTCTCACTACTGTGTTTTCTGTATCTGTTCCACAACAAGTCTTTTTTTTCTTTTGATTTTTTACTTTCTTGATTAAACCATTTCTTTATTGTCTTTTCTGCTTCTTGTGCCAAGGGATGTAATTTAGGACTCCTAGTTCATAAAGTTCACAGAACTTTCCATATGTAACATTTAAATCTTGTCCTCTAAGTTCTTTTTCCCAATCTATTTCTAAGAAGTATTTCTTTAGGTCGTGGTAGTTTCCCTTTTTATAGGTAAGACTCTTTTTGTAGCTTTCATTACTGTTAACTATGTCATAGTTATGCAATCCTGAAGTTTTAATTTAATACTGCATGGTCGCTTTTGCCGAATGGAGGGTGTGTGTGTGTGTGTGTGTGTGTGTGTGTGATTCATACAAGACGATGACTCGAGTCATTGAAGCAGTCTCATATATAGAGGGAATATTATTCGTAGTTGATTTTGTGTCTATATATAAATATAAATAACCAGAAACCATTTTTGAATGACTACCAACGTGGAGCAACGCCAGGTAGTAACAGATATCGTAAATGTGGTTAATAGCTTCTTACACCTGAAATGGGAATATTTACTTAATGTTAATAAGAATAAATTTATATAATGCATTAAAATTATACTCGCTCAGCCTGTTTCATACTCATGTCTTAATTTCATATCACATTGCTTCAAGTTCATATGCAAGCTGGTAACACATTATGGCACATTACTTCGTGGTATGTAATTAACACTAGTGGTAACTCACGTGAATGTTAATTCATGTAGAAATGGATATAAAGTAACATCGCCAGCCATGAATGTTATAAGATACCGGCAACGTTTAGACGGAGGTTTGGGTCGGGTGGGGTGGGAGGAAGAGGGCCGTTGGGGATCGGGGGGAGGGAGGCCGTGTTCGTTCGCCCGATCTGTCCTTCCCTTGGCTCCAGCAACAAGGGAGGCTACCGATTATTGCTTTCGGGTGTACACCTCTTGAGCGGCTTGGGGGTAGGGGGCTGCTGAACACCTCTTAAAAGCCCACTTCTCAAATTCGTCCAACAAAAATCTTGAGCGATGTTTAGCCCTGATATTTTTCACGTCCACTATCTATCATGGGGCATACAGCACTCTGACCACTTGCCTCCAGTGGACGGACGGTGGACCAGTCAGTTTCTCCCTAGTAGTCACATCAGGAGCATGCACTGTTTTTGTTCACGACTCTAGTGACGAGAGAGATGATTCTGCCCCTCCTAGCCGGCAAGGGAGGGCTTCACGAAGCAGGAGGAAGCTTTCTTTTAGCTCAAAACAGCCTGATGAATGGAGTGACAAAGAAATAGACGACAGTCAAGTAACGAAGGCACTGTGTGCCGAGTGTGAAGTGCCCATGTGTCCAACTGACTGCTATGTGGCATGGCATATATTGATCCCTGTAAATATTTGTAAGAAATAAATATGAATACTGTGACAAAAGGTTCATTTACTTTTATAGTAATCATAGTGGCTCAGAAAAATATGTTTTTGAGTAAAGAAATCACTGCAAACAGTATTATAGTCAATAAAATTTTTATTACAAATAGGGAGGAACAATTTATGGTGGTAAAGGCAAAAAATGCAATTGTATTCCCTCTATACCTCTTTCAGTCACCCACTCACTCTGTCACCCTCTCATTTGCACACACACACACACACACACAGGCAGGTCACCTCGCTTTACGCTTGCAACCTTTGGCCACAACTGGCCACACCTAAACAGTATCTTTATATGAGTCAAGCTCTATACTAGGTTAAATTAAGTGATGTTCCAATGTACTAGAGCAAGTATAAGCAAAAGTGTTATCCAAATAATAGAATACATCCAATCAGTGCAAGAATCCACTGATACAATGCATCATCAGCTGGGAGTATTCTGTCCCAAGCGGGTAGCAGGGAGATGCAAACTTGTAAGTAGAATTTATCTAAGTGAGAATCACCACAAGTTGATTACCATCTTACGAAAGTGAATATGGAAGGAGTTAAGAAACGGGATAAATGTAGAAAACAGGATGATGATTCTACTCAGAACTTGTTGAAATGGAAAAATATAACAAATTAGTAGAGAAAGTGAATAAACTGGAGAAAATTTTTCAGAGGGAAACAGATGAAATTAAGAAGCAGTTACACATGCAGAAGGAAGTAAATGAAAAATCTGTAAAGGAATTTAAAAAGTAACAACAATAGATGAGCTGTCAGTTCAGGCAGTTTCACCAAGAAGGAAGATTAGTGAAATGGCAAGTACAGACGTCAACCATGAGAGTATTATGGGGGAGTTCAGAAATGATACAGAGACAATCAGGCAAGGAAGCAGTCTGGTAGATCAAGGCGTGATATTGAAGAGAAGATAACCCAGGTGAACGAAGTAATGAGAAGTTGCAAAGATGAAGTAGAAACTACGTATACTGAAATGGTGAAAGTTAGGAAAGACTTAGAAACAAAAGTCGAAAAAAAAAACATTAGAAAGGAAGTGAAAAAAATAATTAAAACAACACAAAACTGGTCAAGATTCAGCAGATATCCACAAATCTATAGTAATCGCTGGTATAGATGAAGAAGAAGTAAGAAAAATAATTTCGAGACAAAATCTATCTATCTATCTATTGCCAGACGCCATAATCCCATAAGGGGTGGCCATTTGACTTGAGTTATTTGTTTTACAGGGAGGGGCACTTACCCTCCACCAACCCACTTTTTGACACGTAGGGAGCATGTATGGTTTGGTTATATGGTTACCGCCCAGCGTTGTAAATGGTTTCTTGACTTACAGGAAACCATTTGGCTTGTCACTCAATGTAATGCCACCTGTAAAGGAAAGAAAAGCAATAAGAAGTGACAGGAAAGATGGGAGAAATAGGAAGAGAGGAGGGCAGGCACAAAAACAATAATGATAAAGGCTAAGGAAGAAGTAGGCAGCACTACATCAAGTGAGTGGATGAAGGAAGTATCAGAGGAAATCTGTAATAAAGACATAGAAGAACACAAAAAGCCAAGGAAATATGAGTGAAGTTTTTTTTTTATGCAAGGAAGAAGGAACCAAAGGCCATGGGCCCGCATACTGTTCCTTCCAAGAAAAAGCAAAAACAATACAAAACAGAGCCAAATTCAAGATCTATTAATTTCGAGATGCCTGGACACACTGCGTTTGAAAGACTGGAGACCATAAGAAGTAGGGAATACAGACAGAGGAAGACAGTTCCAGAATTGACCAGTTGCATAAATGAAGGACTGGGAGTAACGGTTAACTCTTGCATTAGAAAGTTGAACAGAAAAGGGATAAGAGTTTGTTGCTAGACGGGTACTACGTGCCCGTCGTACAGGTGGAGGGATGCAAGCAGACAGTTCAGAGGAACAGTGACCGTTGAAGTAGCGATAGAAGAGAGATAAAGATGCAACAGTGCGGCAAAGAGACAGAGGTTGAAGGCAGTCAGTAAGAGGAGGAGAGTTAATGAGATGAAAAGCCTTTGACTTCACCCTATTGAGAAGAGCTGCATGTGGGGAGCCTCCCCACACATAAGAGTTGTACTCCATACACGGGCGAATGAAACCCGTGTACATGGTCAACATCTGCTCCGGGGTAAAGAAAATTCTGAGTCGGCTCAGCACACCTAATCTCTTGGAAGCAGATTTCACAAGAGATGTAATATGTTCTTACAAAGACAGATCCCGAGAGAATGAAACCCAAGCATGTTGAAGGATGATGCAGGACTGAGCTGGACATTATTAAACATTAGTAGGTAATCCTGAGGTAGATTTTGTCGGGTTGATAAGTGTAAGAACTGAGTTTTTGATGCATTAAAAATAACAAGACTATTTTTACCCCAATCAGAGATACGAGCCAAGTCAGACATTAGGTGTGCCATAGCCTCATCCCTTTTTTGCTGAAGTAACTGCTGAGATGGACGCTGCGGAAACCGAATGGAAAGGTGAAGGGTGGAATCATCAGTGTAAGTAAGTGAAGGTCCCTGAAAGTAACATTCCAGAGTGTGAACACTGCGGAGGAAATACTAAAAAAATGCAAATAAATTCACTTACAAGAGGATTTTTTTTAAAAAAGTATGGATATAATGCATAACTAAGGGGGAATTGGGAATACAAAAGGAGAAGGAGGAAGCAAATACTAAGAATGAAGAAAGATCAAAGGAAGAGTTAATTTTTTTTACAAACTAATTGGATTGCAGGTACGAAAGTGGTACATAACCAACAGGGAATAAAAAGAAGGAAGGTAGTAGACTCAAGCTACGGTAAGTATGTAAACAAGGTAATTAGTTGAAGTACTCAAATGAAGATGGAATGGTATCTAAATTATTAGAGATGAAAGACTATACCAATGAAAACGGACCACATATTATTTGCCTAACTGAAACAAAATTAACTCCAAATATATCAAACGATACCCTAAACTTAGAGGAATACATGAAGATGAGACAGATTTTTAAGAAAAAGAGGAATTATAATCTTAACAAAGAAAAATCTACAAGTCAAAAAAATAGTACTAGAAATAGTACACTTACAAGTAGAACTAATTGCAGTTGTGATTAACAGATCTGAAGGGAAAAGTTATTGTGGCAAATTTGTATATTCCACCCAAAACAAACACTTGGGAAAAAGGCAAATCTGAAGACCTGGCAGAAAATACAAGTCAGAGTTTAAGAGCATTACTACGTAGAATGGAAGAGGAATCTAAAGGAATTATATTGCCAGGAGATTTCAGTGCTAATATAAATTGGAATACTGTAGATGTAAGAAGCCATGAAAGCTGTTGGGATCAAAAGATGCTGGATCTTGTGCAGGAGTTTTTTCCTAACACAGCATGTAAAGGAAAACACCAGGAAAAGAGGACTTGGTGATCCACCAGTACTAGATCTTATATTTATTAGGAAAGAAAATGATGTCGGCAATATAATGTATCACCCTCCATTCGGCAAAAGCGACCATGCAGTATTAAAATGCAACTTCAGGATTGCATATGACATAGTTAACAGTAATGAGAGCTACAAAAAGGGCCCAAATTACCAATAGGGCAACTACCATGACCTAACGAAGTACTTCTTAGAAATATATTGTAAAAAGGAGCTTAGCAGACAAGGTTTAAATGTTATATATAGAGAATTCTGTGATTTTTACGAAATAGGAGTCTAAAATTTCATCCGAAAACACAAAGAAACAGAAATGAAAATAAAGAAATGGTTTAACACAGTGTAAAAAAAAAAAAATGCTGTGGAATAAATACAGAAGACACAATAGAGATAGTGCCTATAACAACTACAAACAGGCAAGAAATTATTATACAAGGATAAGAGAAGATCAAAGACAGTTTGAGGAAGCCATTATAAATAAAAGAAGTAATCAACCTAGGCTATTTTACAGCCACGTCCAAAGCAAAACCAAAGTTAAAGATAAAATATAGTCCATTATGGATGAGGAGATCAGTACACAAGAGAAAGATATTTGTGAAGCACTAAATAAAAATTTCCTGTCAGTTTCTACAGATGAAAATAATTTTGAAAGAGATGATATAGAACATACCTGCTCACACATATTACCAGATATACAAATATCAGAAAAACAAGTACAGGAAGAGTTAAGTAAATTGGACGAAATTTCAGGTTCGGTGCTACATGGATGTGCAGTGGAGTTAAGCATACCATTATATTTAATGTTCAAGGAATCCTTAGTTGAAGGTAAATTACCTGATAGAGGTATTTAGAAGAAAGCAAATATTGTTCCCCTATTCAAGAAAGGGAATAGACAGAATCCACTCTACTACTAGCCAGTATCACTGACCAGTGTTGTAAGATGCTAGAAAAGCTGATAAGAAAAGTTTGGGTAAACCATCTAGAAGAACACAGTATTATAACAGAATGGCAATTCAGTTTTAGAAAGGGAAAATCATGTGTTACTGATCTATTAACCCATGGATTGAGCAATTACCTTTTTTTTTTAATCCTACTCTGGTGCACAAAAAATGAAGAAAAAAGTTTTTGTTTATTTTTGTTTATTATAAACTTGAAGATAAACATGCAGGGCATCATCTGGTGAAAAAATAATAATAATAATCTCTCTCTCCGTCTTTGTGTAAGGCCATGCATAAGGTTACGTAGGAGAGTAGTGAAAAAATAAAACAAAATTGTTTTTTGTGTATTATAAACTTGAAGATAAACATCCAGGGCATCATCTGGTGAAAAGAAAAAATCTTTCTCGCGTTGCATAGTGCCATGTGTAAGTTTGCATAGAGGTGGAGTATTTAGCAGTGATGCATGGCCAGCACAGCCTGAGCTGTGGTTCACAACACGACGCTACCTAGCCTGAGCTGTGGCTAGCAGTCCACGGGTTAAACTACCATGATAGAGCTACAGAAAAATTACAGCAGGGATGCACAACCTTTTGGGCTCCTCGGGCCACATGATCAAACTTAAAACCCACTGAGGGCCGCAAGATTTATTTTAAACAAAAATGTAGAAATTTTATGTGCTTAATGGTAAAAATATAGTACTTAATCCATTACGTTACAAAACTATGATTAATCCTTACCTGGTATGCATGACACAGTCTTCTTAATGCAATTTTTTACACTGTGAATCATAGACAAGCTTCTTTATGTTGGGTTGAATCTTTGTTGTTGCCAGTCGCAAACTCAGCCTGATCGAATGCTTGACTTGTTTCGACTTAGCAGACTAAATGTTTGTTCACATATATAGGTAGGGCCAAATTTGCTTGCATAAATAGCAGCCTTGTTTCTCAAATAAGGATATTGATCTTTGGGCAAACAGTTATAGAAATTGAGTAAGTCCCCTTCCTTAAACTTTGTATGAAGAATGTCGCTGTTCTGGAGGTGAATCAGTTCTAACTGGGCTTCTACTTCCACGTCTTCAGGTGATACAGAAAAAGGGTTGCTGAACAACATCAAGTTATTCCTTTCTTTCTTGAGGTTTCCAAATCTGCTGTCAAACGCCTCCCTGAGTTTTCTTACTGTTTTGTGTAGTGTTCATTTTTCTTACATACATTGTTTCTCACACATTAGTTGGTAGTTTGCATCAGTGATTTCATTTTCTGCTTCCTTAATTCACCTGTGATTTTTTCGTAAGACTTGTGCTTTGTTAAATAATGCCTTTGCAAATTATATTCCTTACAAACAGCTACGCTACTCTGGCATATCAAACAAATGATACTGTTTGCACTGTTTTCAACAAAGAAATATTTGTCTGTCCATATTTCATGAAATTTTCTGTGTTCATCTTCTAGTTTCCTTTTCCGAGTTGCATTTTTTCCAGTAAAAGTACTAGCAGCCATTGTGAGCAAGAGTAATCAACCCTCTCTGAAAGAGTTCCTAATAACGACTGTCGGTACTCAGGCAGTGAGGCTGTTGACTCGGCAGTGTGGCACACAGACTCCCATCTAGAGTGACTAATGTCTAGATATGGTGGCTGACGCGTTCACTTCTCGTCCAGTTCTGGGTCCACGGCACATTTTGAATTATTATCTGAACTGCTATTTATCAATTTATTACCTTTTATTATTTTTTACCTTTTATTACCTACTAAGGGCCGCCAGAGGGTTACTTGAGGGCCACATGCGGCCCGCGGGCTGCCGGTTGTGCATCCCTGCATTACAGAAAAGATAAGGCTGTGTGGACAGTATCTATTTCGATTTAAAGAAAGCATTTGACAGAATACCGCACCAAAGACTTTCATGGAAACTGTACTATCAAGGAGATATCCAAGGCAACTTGTACTGTTGGATGCAGGATTTTCTCACAAAAAGGGAAATGAGAACAGTACTGAGGGGATATTACTCATCACGAAGGGAAGTGACTAGAGGAGTTCCACAGGGCTCAGTGCTGGCACCAATTATGTTTTTAGTATACATAAATGTCATAGACAGTAACACTGGAAATGGAAGCAATCTAAATATATTGGCTGATGATGCAAAAATACAAAGGAAAATTATTAACACAGATTCTTAAAGAGAGCTACAAGAAGAATTAAATAAACATCATGAATGGAGCAGTAAATGACAAATAAAATTTAATGTGGGCAAGTGTTATGTAATTAAGTTTGGTAAAAGTGAAAAAAAAAACAGATTAGGATTATAAATTATTAAGTTCAACCCTACACATATCAGAAAGGAAGAAGGACCTAGGAGTGAGTAGCAATAACAGACTATTTCCAGCTGACCATATCACTGAGAAGGTATAGAACCATGTATACACTGCTTGCTTATATGAGAACAGCATTCACATATATAAAACTAGACATGCTGAGAAGGACAGTAACATCATTCATAAGACCATCCCTGGAGCATGCATCAGTAGTCTGGAATCCTCATCTCAAAAAACACTAGCTAAGACTGAAAAAGTACAAAGGAGAGCCACATGATGGGTACCAAGGTTGAGGGATCTAAGCTATGATGAAACTAGACAAACTGAATCTACCAACACTACGGGATGGGAAAGAGGAGACATGATTATGGTGTACACATGTATCTCAGGGAAAGAGAAATTAGACATATATGAATATATAACATATGTGGAAGCATCAGCAAGAGGACACTGCAAAAAAAATGCATAAAAAGAAAGGCGATAAAGACATAAGGAAACACTGTTTCCTGAACAGGGCAATTGATCAGTAGAATTTTCTACCGAATGAAACAGTGTCTGCCAAAACTATTCACAGAATAAGGATATGTATGATAAAATTGTTTAAATACACGGGATATGGGAGAGTAAGAGCTTGACTCATTCCTGTCTGTATAGAATAGTCATGTAGGAGTGTAATGGGGATTATTTTAGGTTCCCTCAATATGAAGAAGATTTATCTGATTACCACAGCTGTCACCAGAGTCGTGCCGTTAAATTTTAGCACGCACAGAAATTTAAAATATCCCATCGGTTTGACATCAGTGTAACGACGAAAATTTTGTCTATATAAATTTATTAGATTTTTACAGATTACTGATTACTGATTACTACCGAGGAAGAGATCCTAGAATTTTTGAGGAAGGCCTCGTAAATTTATTGTCACTAGGAAGAAATATCAACAGGTAGAAGTAGAAAAAATTTTGGTAGGCTGCCATCACCCAGCGTTTGCCAGGAAAGAAGTTATTAGTCCCGTACAGTGAAAAATGGGACACTGAGGCCTAGATACGGTAATCAGGGTAGCGTGAGTGAATTAGAGTACGTGAATCCTATAGAATCCTAGTGGCGGACTTTCGGGGGGAGGCTTGACAGGGGTTCCGCCGGCATAGATCACGGGTCCGGGGCGAGATGGGGCTCGAACCTGTGCTAGAGGGTACAGGGCATTGCAGTTCCCAGGCTGCCGCTTCCGCTCAATAGAGAGGGGCCCGAACCTGGGAGTAGCGCCCCAGGAGGCTGCCCTATCAGTGGGTGTATAATGGCGGGGCAGTTGCAGTGCCAAGGCGCGCTTGGAGGGTGTCCCTGCAGGTGTCCTGGCAGGGTGCCCCGAGGCCACTACCACAGCCACTAGTAAGCTGGTGGGCTAGGGGTCCCAGATCCATTGCCTGGACCTAGGACTGTGCAGTGGGCTGGGCCTTTGGAATGTTTACCCCCCTTTATCTTACCGACTATGACCAAGTACAATAACAAGCATCAAAGCAAGCCTGAGGACAGCAAATCACCCAGGGGGTTTAGGGTGGGCTCGTGGAATGTGGGAAGTTTGAGGGGAAGAGCGGGGGAAGTTGTTGAGGCATTTAGTTGGAGGTGGGTGGATGTGGCTTGTTTGCAGAAGTCCGGTACAGGGGTGGATCAGCCAGAAAGATTGCTGGGAAGGATTGCTACTATAAGCTGTTTTGGCAGGGGGGAACTGACGGATATGGGGGTGTGGGTGTGTTGGTTGCGGAGAAATGGGCGGAGTATGTTATGAATGATATGAGAGTAAGTGCTAGGATAATAGTAGTGAAAATTTTGATCGGACGGGTGATTGTTTCAGTTATATCAGCATATGCTCTGCAGGTAGGATTGGATGACGCAGAGAAGGATAGATTTTGGGATGATTTAATACTTGTAGTAAGTGGTATGGGTGATGATGAGGTAGTGGTTCTGGGAGGGGATTTAAATGGTCATGTTGGTGAAGCAGCTCAAGGTTATGAAGGAGTCCATGGAGGATGTGCATATGGTGTGAGGAATGTGGAAGGGGAAAGAATACTCGAGTTTGGGGAGGCTATGGACATGATTGTGTGCAACACACATTTTAGAAAAAGAGTGAGTAGATTGATTACGCACGAGTCCGGGGGA